>CAKNXH010002035.1:572494-695155 GCA_932178445.1 Andricus quercusramuli | reverse complement strand
ACAAACAAATCAATTTTCCAACAAAATTGACATATTTGTACTGTTCTATCTCAGAATGAGTTGCTCAGAAAAATTTGAAACTTGCAGATTGTCTGTATCAAGTTGAGATCTTTTGAAAGCCAAAAGAAATCTTCCGATCTAATATAAACTTCTCTCCGTGAATTGTTGTTATCTAACATAAAAAAAATTGTTTATTCTGCATAAAGTTTCTTGATTCATTGTTTACAACAACTGTTATAAATAAAAACTTTCAGTGATCAGAATTAATTATTTTTTATTAATCTTTGTGACAAGATGAAACATTGCACTATCGCGAAATTTGCTCGTAAAAATGTTATCTTGTGTTAAAGATTGGTAACCAAAATTTCTAAAAAATTAATTGTGGTGATTGAGGGTCTCTATCAACAATAATTTCTATAAAGAATGAAGCAAGGCCGTTCATTAAGAGTAAGTTATATTATTATTGGTAGGTATAGGTTTTACAACAGTAGGTATACGTGTGGTGGACCCACACTGGTAGTATTTATCCACCTAGAAACACTACCCGAATCGGGTAGTGAGGCAATGAACTTTCGAGTTCGAAAAGCTAATCAATTTTTTTTTTTTTTTAGGTATACGCTTTACAACACTGGCTGGCCTTAATGATTTTTTATGAACAAATGAAAAGAAGACAATTTCCTCTTCAAAATCAAAATTCTTCAACAAAAATTCGCGAAGAGATATTTTCATCCAATCAGAAGAATTATTTTCGCTCTATAATGAATAATGTTAACAAAATTCCTTGCATTTTTGTACATTAACAGATATCACTCATATTTAGTTGAAAAAGATAATAATCAAGAAAAAGGTTCAATATTCTAGATTTATTTATTTCAAATATCACTAAAAAGTCTGGCCAACAACTTTTTTGTCTGGTGGCACTCCATGTTAATTGATCATTCTGTAAAATGAGGGGGTATTTTAAAACGAAAAAGTAAAAATCAGGCAAATCGTAATGGTAGCTATCTCTCGGTCGTAATCGGTTGTGTACATTTTTTACATTGGAAATTAGCATTTTTAAACAAAAATCATCGAAATTTCAGATTGTTAACAATTTTAAGTTAGCTCAAATTTTTATACCAAAAAATGATATTTTGAAACAAAAATCACTATAGTTCAAATAGGATAGCAAATTTTTGGACAGTTTCAAGCAATATTAACATTTTCACACAAACTCGGTCATCTTGTGGAAAAGTCATTGGATTTTGAAAAAGATTTACAATTCTTAATAATTTTCTGTCATGTTATGTCTGTGTTTTTCGTTGGGACTACTTTTCTCATGATTTTGAAGTATTTTATCCCAGAAAATAAAACAAAGTTTCAATTCTTTTTTTGAAATTTCTTCAACGAGAAACATGAATCCTCCATTTCTTTTTTCAGAATTGAGTTTACAGTCAAGCAGAGATTGCCTTGATACTCCCCGCCCACTGCACTGTCGCTCTTCTCCTTCTCGTCGTATACCTCAGGCTCCTAAGCAGTTTCCTCTTCGTGCCAGGGACAGGTCCCCTCCTGGTAGGCCTCCTTCTCCTGCAGACTATTATCCAGTAGGCAAGCTTCATCCAATCTTCCCATTCAATTTTAATAAAGCTCCTGCAAATCACGATGCAGTGCATTCTGAATGGAATCCTAATAGCAAAGAAAACCCTGGTTCTTCTCCTTCTGACAGACGACATTCACCTGACCGGACTTCTCCTCAGGAGCTTCCTCTTCATACCGAAGCCAGGTGTCCTCCTGGGTGGCCGCCTTCTCCTAAAGTACTCGGATATACACTTGGACAACTTGGATACATTCGTCTTATTCCCCGCACAAATCAGAACCTACGATTCGAATTTCGAAGATACGTTTTTCCTGCTGGTAAACCAATTAGGTTGCGAAAAGAAGAAAGGAGCTATATGCCCGTACCAAACCAAGAACATATTGTATTATCAGCATCCAATGGTGACGTTTTTGCAATATTGAAGCATAGCGGGATTCTTCGTGGAATGTATAAGGCAAATAGAGCTCATTCGAGAGTCAAAATAAATATGATAAGCGCTGCAGTTGTTTATTTGACTCCAGATGAATCGCGAGATTGTCCAGTAGGCCAAAAACATCCAATCTTCCCCCAAAGTTTTATTGAAACTTTAGCAAAGCGCGATTCACTACAGTTCGACTGGAATCCTAATAGTGAACGTAACCCTAGTTCTTCTTCTTCTGACAGACAACATTCACCAAAACAAATTCTGATCAAATCAGAACCAACTATTTGAATTTCGAAGATACGTTTTTTCTGCCCATAAATTAATTCAAATGCGAATAGATCATACGAGCTATGTGCTTGGGCCAAACCAAGAACATATTGTATTATCAACATCCAATAGTGACATTTTTGCAATATTGGATTCTAGTGGGACTCTTCTTCGAATATATAGGACAGATGAAAATAATTTGCGAATAAAAATAAATATAATCAGCGGCGTAGTTGATAATTTGACGGCAGATGAAATGAGGTGTTGTCCAGTAGGCAAAAATCACCCAATCTTCCCAAATAGTTTTATTAAAGCTTTTGCAAATTACGATTCACTAAGGTCAAAATGGAATTCCTATGGCGAACGTAATCCAGGTTCTTCTTATTGGGCTAGACAAAATTCACCTGCCGGGACTTCTCATCAGTATCCACCTCTTCATGCCAGGTCCAGCTCTCCTCCGGGGAGGACTCTTTTTCATAAATTACTGGGATATGCGCTTGGACAACTTGGATGTAGTTGCCTTAATTCCGAACCAAATCCGAACCAACGATTCAAGTTTCGAAGATACTAATTTTTCGCCGATAAAGAGATTCGATTGCTTGTAGGAAATGGTTAATTCGTATCACGCCAAACCAAGAATTTATTTTGTTATCAATATCCAATGGTGATGTTTTTTGCAATACGGGAGTACACTGGGATTCTTCGTGAAATGTATAAGACGAAAATAATTTGAGGATGAAAATTAATATGATAAGCGGTGATGTTGAGAATATGTCATCAGATAAAATGAGGGAATGTCATTTAGGCAGATATTACCCAAACTTCCCACACCTTTTTATTAAAGTTATCGCAAATTGCAATTCACTGAAGATTGTGTATCATTTATTTACTAAGAGAATTTTGAAATAAAATATAATAATCCTTGTAACCCGAAGTCGGATCAAAATAAAATTAAAACATGAAAACGTTATTGTATTTTTTTCTTTGAGTTTTCGCTATAATTGCCATTTTTGAAAATGTTGTGTCAATGCAGATAACGAACATTTACGTACGTGATTTTAATTTTTGATATTAAAAGCCTGTTAGAGAGCTCTAATTGATCTCAAAAATTCAAAAAATCGTGATTACCATCCTATTGATTCGAGATGTTTCCTTTTATATTTTTATATTCCTTTCATATATTCTTTCAAGTGTAGGCCGTAGAAAAGGACTAATAAGTAATGATATTTGCTATAAAGAAATGATAATATACAGTTTTATTATATTTTCATTGAATATTAATTTTCAATGTAATATTTTAACGATAAAATTACTTCCTTTCTTCGGCAAGGTCGAGTAGATCATAAAAAGGTGTCATTCGATATAATGGTTTAATTTTATAAATAAAGGATATCAACAAATGTTCGGGGTGGATCTTCAAAACAAAACAAAAATAATTTAGATTTTAGTTATTGTCAGGTGATGAGAAAATCTTAGTAATACAAATATTTATTTGATATACTTCAAAAATTTTATGAACGAAAAAAAATTTTTCTTCGCGTATAAATTTCCACGTTATTTTTTTATGAATCATTCATATTATTTATTGATATATTTGTTGATGAAACTAACAAATAAAATCGTGATTTAATAACACCTTGCCGATAAAAACGATCAATTTTCAGGCAAGAATAGACTCAAAGCTTTAAGCTTCAAGCTCGGTTCCTCTAGGCTTCTCGCAAAAAGGAACATTTTTCTTATCTTGACTTTTTTTTTGTATCGTTTGTTGTTTGGCTGAAAATGATAATGTTCGTTTTTTCTTTTGGATTTTGAAAATGCTGCAACTCTGAAAATTTTAATTTTTCGAAAAATGTCATTAGAATAAATTGTATGAATTTTCGAGTACTATGAACATTCGCGCATATAATTTTCAAATTTTGAAAAGAATGATCTCGAAAATTTTCAAAATGCTCTCACTTTTAGAATTTTTATCTAAAATGGCTGGCTAATGAACGTAGCCTTCAGTTTGGGAGACTAAAAGAGTATACCAAAGGACAATCATATCGATCAATTCTTCCGAAAGTTATCGTGCTAACAAACTAAAAATCTACAAACAGACTAACAGACAGACAGAAACATTCATAAAAACCTATTTTTTGGGTTCAGGGGGTCTCAAAACCTCGACCTCCCCCCCACCGCGGGGGGGGGGGGGGGGGGCCCCAAATTTTACACAGATCTAATACCTTCTCTAGATGAGAATGCAAAAATACAAATCTTCAAGTACCATGAGCACACACTTTATTAGAGCCACTTATTTGCTTATGCATAGGAGATCATTCATGTCTAATAGACTCATGGTTTCAACAAACAATTATTTTAAAACCCACAGCCTAAAAATATAATTATTCTTTTAGGAAGTCTTCCACAGTAAAAAATTTTTAATTTTAAATATTCATTATTTAAAAATATTCAGTTAAAATTTTCTGAATTTTAAAGGATTGATATTCACAAACGCTTCCAATATCAGATTATTCATGCATTAGAAATATAAATTTTTGATTGAAAAAATTTGATAGAAGGAAGAATCTATCATGAAGAATGTGAAGGTTAAAGCCAATGTAAGTAATTATTCGGGGGGCTTAACTGATAATATCACTAAATTTTAAATGCGACAAAATTTAGAAACGTATGTGAAACCGAATTCGTTTTCAATTATCATTATAAAATTATCCAGTCACACCTGGTAGAGAATATTCTTTTCAGTTTCATTTTACAAGCGTGTAAGTCATAGTTTTGATTTGTTTTTTTATAATTTGTGATGAGGTAATTTCCTGGAAAATGTCTCGTCAAATAGATACACATCAGAGAGATCAAAAGTTTCGTCAATAGACAATAAGCAGCATTAATTCTTCAAAAAATATGCAAATAATAAAAGTTGCAATTCAGGTAATGGCTTTTTGGAATAAAGCTTCACAATTTTTGTTTATTTTTGCAGATGCATTCAGTTATAGAGATGCTAAAAGTTCGGGGGAAAAATTTCCAGAATCTAATGAAAAACATCAATCTTCCGCAATTTTAAAGCCAACCACAAAGTATAGTTTTCCAATCATTGATAAAAAATTGAAATTCACAAACTCTATTAATACTGATGCATGTCGATCATTTTTTAATTTTTCAAAAATCTCATCAGATTAAATTAAAAACTTGAACACCATACTCATCACATCGAGACAACTATGTTTCAAGCAAATCTCGATTTTGTCCAAAAATGATCGATACGCATCACTATTTGTTAAATCACCAACGAAAATGACCGTGAAGAAGACTGGTCACACTTGTATTAAACGTCGATTATTTATCTAAACTATTCAGATTGCAGGCTTAAATTGCTAATTTTATAGTTAAAAACGAAAATGAATGAATGTTGAATGAATTTTGAATGAGTTGAATGTTCGTTAAACGAACATTCAACTAGTTGGTAGAAAATTGACGTATTTTGTTCGAAATTCAACTATTAAAATTATTTAATCTATTCAAAATTCAGGCTTAAATTGTTAATTTTATACTTGATAGGACTATAGTATAGTGAATAATACTCTAAAATCCCCCACCCGGAAAACCTGGAATTCTCAGGGAATTTTCATGTACCCGGGAAACCTGGAAATGTCAGGGAATTGTTGCGGAAGGGTGCCTAATTTTTTTCAATTGCAATATAAAATTGAAGAACTATGATCCTCGTTCTGTACAAGTTTGTCTCTGGTTGGAAATTATTTTTTTTTACTGAAAAATTCAACTATTCTATTTTTGGTTGCGAACTGATCATTCTTAGTTGAAAATTCCAATATCTGGTTGAAACTGCATGTATTTTGTTAAAAATTCAATAGTTTATTTGCAATATTTTCTCCCTCTAGACAGAAAATTATTCCAAAGTTAAAAATTCCACTTATGTTTGATTAAAGAAGGCAATCGTGGACGACTTTAAGCTTTATCAAAGTAATTAGAAGTTTATTGCGATATACGCAGATAGACTACGTCACCTCCAGTAAGGTTTTTCCTCAAGTTGTTTGTTTTCAAAATGATGAGATTGAATTATTCATATTGTAAATCTATTTTACCTTGCTTCATTCACGCCTCGTGTATAAATTCCCCGAACGTATTTGTTTAATTTTCAACGAATTTTAATTATCAGCAGATCATTTTATACCGTAATTTATTCCTCACATTTCACTCAGCATGTCTTCATTTAATATTATTGAGGAAATTTCATTTGAATGGAATTAAATTTTAATTTTCAGAACGAATATTCAAGAAGAACTTTACAACTTCTTAATTTCAAAAATGACCATAAAAACTTCGCAGGTAGCAAAGAATCGATCAAGCAATGAAACAGTCCGTTGTTAATCAAAATTAAATGAAAATTTTGACTTTTGTCTTACATGGAAGGACGAATTTTGAATATGTTTGAAAGCTTTCAAATTGAAAATTACTTCCATGAACACATGCGATTTTTATTTAGTCTAGACTTACTTATTCCAAGGTTATTATTATTCGAAGTTAAGGGGGGAAAAATTTCTTTAGACTGTCCCAAAGAATATTTCAATACATTATACTGATGATAATAATAAATTTTACCATTATTGCAGATTCATTATCATTTATTTACCTACTTCGAAGCGTACAGATAATCATATTTTATGAAAATCACATTCAATTTAAAAACAGTCTATGGCTTTATTATACTATATCAAACTGAAGAAATGAGAAATGGGACTTTAGCTAATGCACATTTTGATTTGTACTTTTATTTCATGTGAATTGATTAATTCTAAAAGAAAATTGAATAATTACGTAATTTGAATCTTCAGAAAACTTTAGGAACATCAATTTTCAACACTTTAAACTTGAAATTAATGAACAATTAATGTTTCATCCATATTCGAGACTCCAATTGAAATATAAAATCATTTATTTCTTAATAATTGAATTTGGACTATTTTCAACAAAACTGTTCCAAAGTATTGAAGCTTGCAACTTGAAAAAAAGAACCATTTCAGCACTGAGTATTCCTGCAATTAGAAATTTTCCAATTTGAACGCTATTAATCTAAACTTGTGTAATTATTCTCAACCGTCAATGAAGAATTATATAATTCTTAAAGTCCTCAATGGGGTGGGTACAATTTTGTACGTTCCTAATTTTAAGTTTGAAAGTCTCAATATGATTGAAATTGAAAATGACTGGTGAACTTAGAGAGATAGTCGATTAGCTTCGATTTTATTAAAAAAGACACATTATTTAAAGCCAGTTGAAAAAGTTGCACGATCTAGCCCTGTAACCCGAGGACATCTCTATTGTATTCTCAGCACCCAATGGTGATGTTATGTCAGCCCTTAATGAATGTTTGAAGAGTAATTTTCACCAAATAGCTTCAAAATTTGTACGTTCCGAGCGCGGCACCTTTTCTCAAAGATTTTCCTTTTGAATATATTCGCATACTGCGCGCGATTTTCTTTAAGAAAAAAAAACAATATTTTATGTTTGAACAGGATTTTAAATGAAAAGACGTCTATAGTGGTTTTATCTCAAGAGTGAACTAAGGTACGCATCTTTTTAAATCTTATGTCTTACAGTGAGGTACTGTTCTTTACGCACACTTATTAGGTGTATACATTTTTTAACTCAAGGCAAAAAGCCTGAACCGGTTACGATATTTGATTTGATTTGAAGAGTACAAAATTAAGGACACGCATTTTTTCATGTTATTATTTGTTCTTTATTTTACATTTACTTTTCTCTATAGTTTTAGGTGGTTCAAGGATATTTTCTTTTAACCTATTTTTTTGCTACATACATAGTTTATAAACAATTAAAAGCAATGCCTTCCATTTGAGATGAAAATGTAATAATTATAATGGGCATAGTGAAAGATTTAAAGTGATATACTTATTTCCCAAGGACAATCATGAAACTTATAACGTCGTCATCTCACATATAGGTGAGATAACGACTACTCACGTATATATTTGTACTCGGATGATGCAATAGAATATTTTTTGGTTAAATTTGATAACCCAATTATTCACTGAAGCATTGATCAGTTTGTGCTCTACTTTGCGAAAATGAGGATGGTCTATACATTCTTTCTCACTCTGGCTGTCATCTCTGATTCTATTGGTGATTATACTAATATAATATAATAATCGTTTTCTTATATTTTATATAATACATTCTCAGGCCATTTCCGAGGCCTGTGTAGAGAACACGAAGTTCCACTTTGCAGCTTATAATCATATAATGGTCATTTGTATATTTATGTAGTAAAAAATTATAACGGCATAGACATATAATTGCCATTAGACACCTTCGAACTTGAAAAGCGGCACTTTAGGTCGGCACCTACGTCTCTCACTGAAAATAAACATGCATCAATAATGTCCCGTTTGTGCATAATATACTACTAAGCTTATAAGAACGAAATTACTTTTTAGCATCATAGTAGAATTTTTAACCAAATGGTTGAATTTTTAACCTACAAAGACCCATTTATTCGAGGATAGTTGAATCATCAAACTGGAAAGCTTAATTTAGAACAAGAAAATCATTTTCAGACAATAAAGATGCAGTTTTGAGCAGATAATAAAACATGAACGAATTAATTTTCCTGACTTTCCCCCGATGAAGCGCAGAGGTCTGAGTTGAGCAATAATAGAAGTTATCTAAACAGGTAATCTAAGGTCCAGATATGATTGAAACTCCGGATAGAGTTTAGCTAGTCGGAAGACTTGGAGACTGCTTGAATGGAGGGACCTTTTATAGTTAGAACGCCAGAGATAGTCAGAAATGTTACTTAGAAAAATATTCATGTTTTCATCGAGTGACACAGAATCCAAGTCAAGCCACATTCTGTAGGAACTACTTTCGGTAAACATATTTTTGAGCCGGAGAATCCAGTTATACTTCTGATTGCAATCAGATTTTAAGGACATTGCCTTCAATTCATGAAAAAATCTTTTAGGATACCTATCATCAGGCATACCTAGTAATCTCGACAACCATCTTAGCGCTGACTTAAAGATATCGTAAGCTAGCTGTAGTCTAACTGTCTATAAACTATCTATATCAGCTCTATATCAGCGACAGCTTAAGTATGCAGAGTTCTTAGACAGAGACATTTCGTGTGTAGAGTCAAATTTACAATTTGTATTCCAAATTATTTTATTACATAAAAATGACTCTTTATTTATACTTGCGTCCATCTGCATGGAATAAGAAATATAAACCAGAACCGAATTCAGAATAAATCCCAGATATAAAAACAAAACAATGCGCTGTGTTAAATTGAAACACAGTGAGACTCAATCACTTTCAACATGACTGTTCTGTGGCACAGCTTTTCTTTAGAGAATTCTTTCCTTATAACCTTAACGTATTTTATACCAGAAACGAAAATAAAGTTTCTAGGTCTTTTTGAAATTTATTCAATAAGAAACATGATGTCTCTATTTCTTTTCACAGAATTGAGTTCGCAGTCAAGCAGAGATTGTCCTGATACCTCCCGCCCAGAACACTGTCGCTCTTCTCCTTCCCGTCATATACCTGAGGCTCCTGAGGAGCATCTTCATCGTGCCAGGGACAGGTCGCCTCCTGATAGGCCTCCTTCTCCTAAAATTCTTGGATACGCACTTGGACAACTTGGATACATTCGGCTCATTCCCCGCAGAAATCAGAATCTACAATTCGAATTTCGAAGATACGTTTTTCCTGCCAGTTATGCAATTAGATTGCTATCAGAAAAAAGGAGATACATTCCCATGCCACACGGAGAACATATTGTTTTATCATTATCCAATGGTGACATTTTTGCAATATTAGAACATAGCGGGGTTCTTCGTGGATTATATTCGACAAAAAGAGCCCATGATAGAATGAAAATAAATATGATAAGCGGCGAAGTTAATTATATGACCTCAGATGAAATGCAATATTGTCCAGTAGGCAAACGTCACCCAATCTTCCCCTACAATTTTATCAAAACTTCAGCAAATGACGACTCACTACAGTCTGAATGGAATCCCAATAGTGAACGTAACCCTAGTTCTTCTCCACCTAACAGACAACATTCACCAGACCGGACTTCGCCTCAGGAGCTTCCTCTCCATGCCAAAGCCAGGTCGCCTCCTGGGTGGCCGCCATCTCCTAAAGTACTTGGATATACACTTGAACAACTTGGATACATTCGACTTATTCCCCGCACAAATCAGAACCTACGATTCGAATTTCGAAGATACGTTTTTCCTGTTGGTGAACCAATTAGGTTGCGAAAAGAAGAAAGGAGCTATATGCCCGTGCCAAACCAGGAACATATTGTAGTATCAGCATCCAATGGTGACATTTTCGCAATTTTAACGTATAGCGGGGTTCTTCGTGGAATATATTCTACGAAGAGAACTCATGATAGACTGAAAATAAATATGATTAGCAGCGCAGTCGATAATTTAACTCCAGATGAATCGCGAGATTGTCCGTTAGGCAAAAATTATCCTATCTTCCCCCAAAGTTTTTTTAAAACTTCATCAAATCGCGATTCACTACAGTTCGCATGGAAAACTAATAGCGAACGTAACCCTGGTTCTTCTTCTTTTGGCAGACAACATTCACCTGGTCAAATAATAGAACCAGAAAATTACGATTCACTGAAGACCAAATGGAATCCTTATAGCGAACGTAACCCTGGTTCTTCTCATGACAGGCAACTTTCACCTGGCCAAATTCTGATCAAATCAGAACCGACGAGTTGAATTTCGAAGATACTTTTTCCCTGCCTATAAAGCAATTAAAATGCAAATAGATCATAGAACTATGTGCTTGGGCCAAACCAAGAATATATTGTATTATCAACATCCAATGGTGACGTTTTTTCAATATTGGGTTATAGTGGGACTCTTCTGATAATATATAGGACGGATGAAGAGAATTCGTGAATAACAATGAATATGATAAACAGCGTAGTTATGAATTTGACTCCAGATGAAATAAGTTATTGTCCAGTAGGCAAAAATCTTACAATATTCCCATACAGTTTCGTTAAAGCAGCAATCCGAAGCGGCAATTGCAGGTTCAAAGATACTTCTTTTCCGCTGATGTAGACATTAGATTGCTTTTAGGGAATGGTAAATTCATACCCACGCCAAACCAACAATATATTGTGTTATCAACATCCAACTGAGATGTTTTTGCAAATTCCGATTCACTGCAGACTTTGTATCATTAATTCAATAGGAAAATTGTGAAATAAAACATAATAATTCTTTTAAGGAGAAATTGGATCATAATTAAATTGGAACATTCAAACACAATTGTATTTTTTTCTTCAAGTTTTCATTGCATTTTTGTTTTTGAAAAATCTATGTCAATACAAATTACGAACTTTTGTGTATGAGATTATATTTTTTAATATTAAAAAAATGTGAAAGAGCTCTAATTTTTTAAATAATTTGTTACATTCTGTGAGATTGTGATTTAGTTTTTATTTTAATGTATTCATATTAGAAGGAAATGAAATCGAAAACAGATAGTAAAATTTCAAAGGCTTCAAGAAAACCAAAGCGATTTCAGATTCGACTTACCCCAACTTATAGCTACCGTCACACTTCATGCGCCCGGGGGAAGGAAGGAGTGGGCCATGATTAGATTTCCCGTTTTTTGGATAGGAAGTAACTTGTCAGGTTCACACCTTTCCCCGGACCGTTGCACTTCGTTAAGAACTGCACTGGGATCTATTCGCCATTTCTAATCTGGGTGCAGTAAGCTGATTCGGATAATCGACACATCCTTGACGGTAGGAAATAATCTCTTCTGTTTTTGAATTTAAATGGCTACGCGTCTGTACGCCGTTATGTCAATTGAAATCGCGCTCTTGCTTCTGTCGACTAGAAATCCAAAAGTGCCTCCATAGTTCTGTCTGTGTGAAAAAATTCTGCCAAATTAGGCCCGATGATGCCGTCATTTGATGCCGGTCCGGTTTTTCTGAATTTGGCAGGAACGCGTCTCCGTTGGTGCAGTTGGAAGAGCGAAGTTCATTGATATCTAATAAAAAATAAGACGTCGCTTCGGTCTAATCTTTCGAAACGTGATTCCTGACCAACGTCCGACTTTGATTATTAAGAAAGTCGCGGCCCAGCTCAGTTACTCGTCAAGTGCAAACGGGCATGAAAACCTGCGTCGTTTTCGAATTTCGTAGTACTTCTTGTCGGTGCAAGAAGTAGTAAAGACCAACGACGAGAATTTTAAAAGAGTTTGATTGGATTTCTGTTGCCAAGCAAGTCTTAAAAATGCTTACTGGCATAACGTGACTCACAGACACCTTTCATTCCTTTGATTTAATATTTTTAAATTATAATTTGAATCTGATTGAGTGTTAATTAATGATTGTTCCCAATTTATTTCATTTATTTCAGTAGTTCAGAACTGTCCATTGTCATCAGTTTATAATTTTGAGAACATTAATTAAGAGTTAATTATTATAGTTCAGATCAGCTGCCCAAATAAATCGTTTGATCACCCTGGATATTTTGCTTATTTTTCTCGAAAACTGGGTCAAAATGAACAGTCCGTTCCCTATGCTAGTTGGGTTAGTTATTTTGTCGAAGTAAAATTTCGGAGTTACGTAAGAAGGTAATAAGCTTATAAGATAACTTCATGGAACGTGTGACAGCTTGAACTATCGTTGGCTTACATCCTTTTCGTACACTTGGCCTGCGTGCGTATGGATATGAATGAAAGGATTCCTATTTTACGGTATGGTAGAAGGCTCAAAGAGCCTAGCCAGCACGGGGCTTCTGGGTCCTTCGGTCAAGGCCCCTCCTGTATCGATTTACAGCCCGCATACCGCCCAAGAAACAGCCCTCCGTTTCTTCTGGTAGTTTGCAAGCGGATATTTGAACATTGAGTGTCTCGCTCAATGTGACCATTCCTCTGAGCCTGCGAGTGTAGAGTGATCGTGCTTGTCGCACTTTGGCACCTAGGGATTACGAAATTGCTTTACGGCCTATCGGGGACACCGGACGACCTCCCGAAGTAATTAGTGTTACTTCTGCATGCGGGTCTCTGCAGGGACAAATCTTCTATTTCCCTAGCTCCTCGTGGGATCAAAATGAACATACAGAATTCTAAAAATGGAGAAGGAGGAGGAAAGAAGGTGTCGGAGGGGAAAGAGAGGTTGGGCCACAGCAGGTCTTACATAACCCTTTCCTCTCTATATGTCTCTCCGGCAACCCAAATTCAGCTGACGGCTGTGCCCCCAGCTCCCTCGGGAGCTGAGGGATCGATGGTCCCTCTGAACGAGACTACGGTAATGGGAGAGGCCAATGAGTCCCCCAAAAAGAGGAGACGCATCAACGGTTTCCTGAAAAGGAGACTGAAGAGGCAAGCCCAGCAGGCTAGTAGAGCAGCTGCGGAAGCTGGAACGTCGGCAGCTACAGGGCCGAAATCCAGCATTGAGGCCTAGACGAGAGCTAAGGTTTCAGAGGGCACCTTACCGGAGGTGGCTAAGTCTTTGAAGAGGCACAAGGCGGCACAGAAGCTGACAAACAGAGAGTCGTCGGGTGCTGGACTGACAGCCGCTCAGAGGACCAAACCCCTGACGATGGTAGTGACCGACACATCAACTACCCAGACTCGTTGCTCACTACGGAGTAGTGCGAGATCTTCAGGGAGGCTACCTGGAGGGCGCTCGGAAGAGTGCCCCACATCAATTGCCAAGAATCGTGACCTCCTTCTCTAGGGTATATCGTAGAAGGAATGGAATGGGCTTCACAATCGAGATGGGGTCCTACTCCAGTGCGCCTGCAAGGCAAAAGAGTATTACAATAGAAGGAACATCCGTATTTTTTCAGACAGCAGGGCTGCTATATAAGCCTTGAATAGAACAACGACCACGTCGCTATTAGTGTGGGAATGCTCTGAGGCAGTAAATATGTTAGCGACGAAAAACTGAGTCACTCTGATATGGATCCCTGGACACAACAGTATCAAGGGCAATGAGATATCGGATAGGCTAGCCAAGCTAGCAGCAGGAAGACATTTTACTAGACCCAAGCCAGTTGTATGTATCTTCAGCAGGTCAGGCACTGAAGAAATTAACAATTGGCTGTCTGAGAAATATCAGAATGAGTGAAATTTGGTCTCTGGTTGCAGACAGACCTTAACACTCTTGGGGTCAAAAGCTTTACTCTAACCGAGCCACGGAAATACTCAAGCTTGGGAGGAACGAAATCAAAGTCCCAACATAAATGCTGAAAGGACATTAAAACAGAGGATATCACAGACATAGGATGGGGCTTGCAGAAAGTCCCGTCTGGCGGCTGTGCGGAAAGGATAATGAGACAGCTACTCACATGCTTTGTCACTGCCCTGTGGTTGCGGGGAAACGTCTAACAATCACAGGCAATTACTGCATCAGTGAGTCAGAGATATCAGCCAACAGCGTGACTGCGGTCCTCTCCCTATGGAGAGAGCTATGGGGTCATGCTCAGGCTCACAAGGGGACGCAACCGGATTAACCAAGCGTCAGGGGCCGTTACAGTCTCAACCCAGAACTAATAATAGCAATAATGATAAGAATAGCTGCTTCTGTGTAGTACTTTGAACTTATTGAAGAGAATATTGTACATTTGTGTAAACTTTTTTTTCAATTACACTTCCCTTCTTGATATTTTGTACTGTTTGCATGTTAACAGTCAGGGGCATTTTCTTTCCCTTTCGTTTTTACGGGATCAATCACTATCACTAATCACTTCACATGGGTTGAAGCGTTTGCATCAGTAGTTGTACCTTGGGCAGGGGCATCCACTATAATTTCCTTGTATCGGCTGCTTTTTCTGTAGTCTGCTTCTTCAATATTTTAAGTAATTCGTTTGACGTCAATAATACTGTTCCTTCTAGATCGCTTCTTCCTAGGTAATATTTTCAATAGGTATAAATGTAGAGTTGGCTCATAGATGAACTCTGTAGAATGTGGGTTCACCGAAAGACTGTTTAAAACTTAGGATATATAAGAACAACATAACCGGAAGCTTCAGATTTAGGTCAGCCCTGAAGAAGTGAACTCCAATGTTTACAAAACTTCGGCAAAATTTAATAAACAGCCTGAAGCTAGTTGGACTATTCCCAATGTTGATAACTGAATTTTTATTAATAGTTGCATGGGAAACATTGATTCTGCTGACCACTCGCTCTCCACTTCGATCTAGTATGCGTCGCTCTGGTATGAAATTTTGATATCGCAGATGTGAAACGAGTCTTTTGTTCGGGTGAGCAGTAGCTCTCTTTCACAAGTTTCACTGGACATTGTCTCGTGGATGATGAGATCTTTCTTGCAAAGTTAATATTGCTGAAAGTACTTACATGCCAAGAATTGTTCTTCAGTCGTTAGGATGTAGGTTCTTTGATCATTATCTACGGCGATAGATCCAGAATTAAAATTCACATACGATCGTACATAGTTGGTTATAAATATTCCTTGATATACGGATATTGAATGAATATGATAGAGTTGATAATCTGATTTGCTGAGAAGTGGTATATCCAGTACGAACCTTAAAGATCCATTTCTCACTATTATCGTTGATGTTCAGGATTGTGCCAATTTCTCGAAACTGACAGTTGGTCCTCTAGTAGAAAATATGAGTTTGGGAGCACGATCCTGTACATATCGATATACAACCTCCTGTTGGTTTGTGATTAATATAGAGGGATGTAGATGTCCTCTTGTAGCGTCGTATATGGCATGGAGGAGTTGATCAATTGATTTTGTGTAGCTTTACAATCCAGCTCCCATCATACTCAGCATTTGATTTAAAGTGATTTTATAGTTAATTCATGGCATATATCCTCTAATATTAATGAACGTCACTGCAGTAATGTTTAAATCAACTTCAAACTGATTATGCTGTCTTTCTGGATTTTCTTCTCTTGGATGCATTTGCTCGAAATCAGCTCTCAAAACATGTGTTTTTTGCCCAATGAGGTGAGACAAATTCTTTCGCGCATCTTTCACCTCGTTGATTCTTGACTCTAATAGTTGCTCATCCTCATAGGTGACAAGTCCTGCAACATGTCTGATTATTCCTGGCAGAAATCCTAACATCGGAGATGCTCTCCGGTTTCTGATGTTCGTCGCTAAGTTTTGTAGATGAAGGTTTTTATTCCTATGTTCCAGTTTTTCCATCTCGAGTCAAACGTTCTTCAAATGATTTCGAGAAACATCATGTTTCCTAGTCAATGGGTAAGATTTGAAGATGTACATGCAGTCTTTGCCGAGTGTCACTTCTCAATACTCCAGTAGAGATTTCGTTCTGTGTCCATATCTCGCAAGGAAATTCTGATCCTTTCTTAGGTTCATCAAAATAGCGAGTCTCCAGATACTAACACTCCTGCGCAAGAGTCCGTTGTTTTCTATAAATTATTGATATCATTTTTTGTAATATTTGTTCATAAAATTAACCAATAGCATCGTGTAGTAGTAACGTCTTGCCGATCAAAACGCTCAATTTCGAGGCAAGGATAGAATCAAAGCGTTTAATTTCGAACAAAACTTTCTATAATTCGCCCCCTCCCGCTCAATCAATTTCACAAAATTTTTGAACAGGATTCCAAAAAAGTTTCAACAAGTTCAGTGGAATCTTAAAGTTTGGAAAAGATTCCTTGCAGTGCAAAGATTTCAACAGATTTCAAAGTATTTTATTAAATTTTAAAGGACGTCATCAAATTTCGAAGAATATAATTATATTTATGTGGTTTAAAAGGATTCAACAAGATTTTATAGGATTGGATGAGAAATGTATATCAGATGATATTATAACCGTATTTTGATGATACTGAATTTCTTTTTTTTTTAACTTCTTCGGCTCTAAAGAACACATTCTAATCACGAATATCGTCCGCTGAACTCGAGTTTCTTCGAAACGCGAACTTTTCTAGATTATTTTTTTATTCACTTTAATATTTGATCCTTATGCTGCATTGAACTTGACTCTCAGCCACTCTGAAAAATGCATCGTTTCAATAAATTTATATTACTACAATTCATAATATGCATTAGCATTGAAACAGACGTATTTTCATTGTTCTGTTTTCATAATTAAAGGAAAAGTGCACACTCCATAAAAAATAATTTTTTAATTATACATTCGATTGCATAATAATGTATCGTTTTTCCCTAAATTTAAATATAAAAAAATTATTCGTGCCTAATTTGTAGCTCTTCTTTGGGCGAGCAACTTTTTCTTCTTAATTATTTTCACAGCTTGTGTCGTTCTTTCAAAAATTTGATTCTTTTATCCCTAATTTTGCTTTTAAGATTAAGACAAAAACTACGCACACTATCAAGAAGAGTCTGCTGACAAATTGGTGAATCTTTCCTCAATGCACAATTTTGTTCCGTTTATATTTTTTTGTGCCTTGCGTCACTTTTCCAGAAATTAAATTTCGTATTGTTCATTTAATTTTTAATGATTGAAACAAAAACGACAAATCATATCAAAAAATGATTAATAACAAATTTTCAGCTTTTTTTAGGTAAATAAATTTTGTTGATTTATTTCTTTTGTAGCTCGTGTCGTTCATCCAAAAATTTTATTCATTCATTTCTTATGCTTGTTTTCATAAATGATACAAAAACCAGACATCCTATCAAAGAGTAGTTCGTAACGAATTTGTAGATCTTTTTGGAATGCATAATTTCCTTTCATTCATCTTTTTCAGTATCTTGTATAGTTTAACTGCAAAATGAAATTTCTGATTTTTCATCATTTTATTCTGCGATCCAAATTTGAATTTTTTATCTTTCAAGAAAATTCAAAAAGTGATCATGAAATTTTGGTAACGTGTTCGAAAATAAACGTTTTTGGCCTCAAAACTTTTCTCATATCGTACATTGCACAATTATTATTATTATTTTTTTATATTGATGCGAGACCTGTACAGGTGTTCAAAAATCTTCAGCCTCATATAAAAATGAATACCTACAGAAAAAATATATATTTCAAAATATTTCAGGATGACCATCAAGCTCTACAAAAAAATTATTGGTCATTTCTGGATTCCTTCTGGTTCACAGAAATATTTGCCGGCGAATTCTCTACACCTGAATTATAAAAATGCAACTAGTTACTCATTTTTAACTATAATTTGAGAATTTAAGGAGCCTTAGTATAAGCATGACGCAGTCAAATGTTAATAACGCAAAACGTGCAAACAGGCTACGTCACTTCAAAGTGAAAAGCAAGATTATTTGCATACTTGGTGTACTTCACCTTCATTAATTCACGTTCAAAATAATACCATAAAGAAATCAAGAGATTCGATGAGACAAGCCAGCAAACACTGTTATAGAAGTCTTCTAATTTTGAATCATTCAAAATAAAAATTGAAACGTTTGAAATTTGTTAATTTCAAAGTCAAAATGGTCACTCATAGTTCATAACAAAGCAGCATTATCAAATATGAATCATTTTCATCATGCGAGGTATAGAATAAGACCATGTTTTAAAATCACGTCTTCAAAATTGTAAAAATTTCAAAGAATAAGCCTTTGAAATGTCATAAGTTAGAATTTGAAGCCAAAAGAATGATTAAATCTCGAAACGAAAATGAGTTTCTTTCCAATTTCGTTTCCTAGCCTATCAATTCTTTAATAAAGTGGTTCAAATATTCTTGCTAATACAATCATAACATAAAAATTTTGAGCAGCTATATTAGAGTGGTTCGGAAACACACATTATTAGAGCTACTTCCTTGTTGATGCATAGATGATTTATGCCTGATAGACCCATGATTTCAACAAAAATTATTTAAAAACGAACAGCATGAAAATAGAGTTATTCTTCCAGGAAGTCTTCCACAGTAACAAAATTATTTAAATTTTAAACAGTTATCATTTTAAAATATTCAGTTAAAGTTTTTTTGTATTTTAAAGAAGTTATATTTACAAACGCTTTCAATATTAGATTATTTATGCATTAGGAATAGAAATTTTTTATTGAAGAAATTACGTAGTAGAGAGAATCTTTCATTACTGCAGATGCATTCAGTTGTAAAGATGCTAAAAACTTGGGAAAAACATTCCGTTGTTGATCAAAGTTAAATAAAAATGTTTACTTTTGTCCTACATGGAAGGACAAATTTTGAATATATTTGAAAGCTTTCAAATTGAAAATTACTTCATGAAAACATGCGATTTTGACTAAATCTATACTTGATTATTCCAGGGTCTACATTATCCGAAGTTAAGGGGGGAAAAAATTTGGTTAGACTGTTCCAGAAAATATTTCGATACATTATACTGATGATGATGATAAATTTCACCATTATTGCAGATTCGTTATCATTTCTTCATCTAATTCGAAGCGTACAGATAAACATAATTTATGAAAATAACACTCAATTTAAGAACAGTATATGGCTTCATTATACTATACCAAACTGAACAAATGAAGAGCATTTTAGAACTTAGAATTCCTGCCAATGGATATTTTCATCTATTAAGTTACAAGTTTGAAAGTATTTTTTACCTAATTTGAAATCATGCAAACGATCATTCTTGTTTGGGGAAAATATTTTGTTCAGTCAAATCGTTGAAAGTTATCATTTTCGGAAATTAATTACACAATTGACGAGTGTTATGTGTAATATTTGTTTTGGACAAAGTATAACAACATAACGTAGTTATTGTTCATGAATAAAATTAATTTGGTCATACGGTCATATAAAAAATGACCATAATATAAACAATACAATTATAATTTTTCAAGGATTTTTCAACATCACTATAGGTGATAATTACCTTTGAAGAAGACCTGCAATCAGGTCGAAGCGTACGTCGGAAAATATGACAAATAAATTTTGATTCTTTAACATCCGAATCCATTGCCTTTTAAATGACCGTATGGCCAAATTAATTTTATTCATGAACAATAACTACGTTATTTAAAAAAGGTTGAAGAAAATTCACAATGAGGCAATATTCCAATTCTCAAAGACCTTCCTTTTCAATATGTTTACATTACTGCGTGATGATTTGTTAAAAAATTACTTTTCTATGCTTGAACATGATTCTCAATCGAAAGAAGTCTATAGTGGTTTTATCTCGAAAGTCAACTAAGGTACGTATCCTTTCAAATCTTATATGTTACAGTAGGCTATTGTCCTTTACGGACACTTATTGTGTGTAGACTTTTTTTAATTCAAGGTAAAATGCCTGAAAACTGTAATTCATCATTCTTTTTCGTTTTGAATGTTTAATTTGATCTGAAGGGTAAAAAATGAAGCACACGTATTTTATCATATTATTGTTTGTTCTTTATTTCACATTGCCTTTTCTTTATAGTTTTCGATGATCGAAAGAACTTTTCTTTTCAATATTTTTTTTTACATAGTTTATAACCGAATAAAAGCTACACCTTCAATTTAAGATGAGAATTTAATAATGATAATGATAATAATGAAGGATTTAGAGTGATATACATATCTCTGAAGGACATTCTTGAAAATAATAACGTCGTCATCTCACATAAAGGTGAGATAACGACTACTTACGAATTATTTGTACTCTGATGATGCAATAGAATATTTTTTGGTTAAATTTATTAACCCAATTATTCACTGAAGCATTGATCAGTTTTTGCTCTACTTTGCGAAAATGAGGATGGTCTATACTTTCTTTTTCACTCTGGCGGTCATCTCTAATTCTATTGGTGATTATACTAATATAAAATATGAAGTTTTTTTTATATTTTATATAATACATTCATGAATACGGCACTTCTTCAGGCCTGTGGAAAGAACTCAAAGTTCCCCTTTCCAGCTTATAATCATGTAATGGTCATTTGTATATTTATGTCGTCAAAAATTATGACGCCATAGACATATAATGGCCATTACACACCTACGAACTTAAAGAGTGGCACTCGAGGGCGGCCCCTAAGTCTCTCACTAAAAACATACATGCATCAATAATGTCCCGGTTCTTCCCCTTTGTGCAAAATATACTACTAATCTTACAGCAACAAAATTACTTTTTAGCATCATAATAGAATCTTTAACCAAATAGTTTAATTTTCAACATACAAAGACAAATTTGTTCGAGGATAGTTGAATCATCAAACTGGAAAGCTAAATTTAAAACAAAAAGATCATTTTCAACCAATAAAGATGCAGTTTTGAGCAGATAGTAAAACATAAAAGAATTAATTTTTTTGATTCCCCCCGACATAGCTGAGAGGTCTACGTTGGGCAATGATAGAAGTCATCTAAACAGGTAATCTAAGCTGCAGATATAATTGAAAGTCCGGATAGAGTTAAAGTCGTAGGAAGACTTGGACACTACTTGAATGGAGGGATCTTCTATAGTCAGAACGTCAGAGATAGTCAGAAACGTTATTCAGAAAAATATTCATGTTTTCATCGAGTGCCACAGTACCCAAGTCAAGCTCTACACATTTCGTATGTAGAGTCAAATTTACAGTTAGGATTCCAAATTATTTTATTATATGAAAAAGATTCTCTATTTACACTTGCGTCCATCTGCATGGAATACGAAATATCAACCAGAACCGAAATCAGAATAAATTCCAGAAATAAAAACAAAACAATGTGGTGTATCAAATTTAAACCCAGTGAGCCTCAATCATTTTCAACCTCACTGTTATGTGGCACAACTTTTCTTTACAGAATTCTTTTCTTATAACTTTAACGTATTTCATATCAGAAACGAAAATAAAGTTTCGATCACTTTCTGGAATTCGCTCAACAAGAAACATGATTTCTCTATTTCTTTCCACAGCATTGAGTTCGCAGTCAAGCACAGATTGCCCTGATAATCCCCAGCCGGATTACTGTCGCTCTTCTCCTCCCCGTCATATACCTGAGGCTCCTGAGGAGCATCTTCTTCGTGCCAGGGACAGGTCGCCTCCTGGTAGGCCTCCTTCTCCTAGAATACTTGGATACGCCCTTGGACAACTTGGATACATTCGGCTTATTCCCAGCAGAAATCGGAATCTACAATTCGAATTTCGAAGATACGTTTTTCCTGCCAGTTATGCAATTAGATTGCTATCAGAAGGAAGGAGACATAGTCCCGTGCCAGGCCAAGAACATATTGTTTTATCATTATCCAATGGTGACATTTTTGCAATATTAGAACATAGCGGGTTTCTTCGTGGATTATATTCGACACAAAGAGCTCATGGTAGAATCAAAATAAATATGATAAGCGGAGAAGTTCATTACATGACCTCAGATGAAATGCGGTATTGTCCAGTAGGCAAACGTCAACCAATCTTCCCCTACAATTTCATGAAAGTTTTTGGAAATAGCGATTCACTACAGTCTGAATGGAGTCCTCATGGCGAACGTATACCTAGTTCTTTTCCTTCTGACAGACAACATTCACCTGACTGGACATCGCCACAGGAGCTTCCTCTCCATGCCATGGTCAGGTCGCCTCCTGGGTGGCCGCCATCTCCTAAAGTACTTGGATATACACTTGGACAACTTGGATACATTCGTCTCATTCCCCGCACGAATCAGAACCTTCGATTCGAATTTCGGAGATACGTTTTTCCTGCTGGTAAACCAATTAGGTTGCGAAATGAAGAAACGAGGTATATGCCAGTGCCAAACCAAGAACATATTGTAGTATCAGCATCAAATGGTGACATTTTCGCAATATTAACGTATAGCGGGATTCTTCACGGAATATATTCGACAAAAAGAACTCATGATAGAATGAAAATAAATATGGTGAGCGGCGCAGTTGATAATTTAACCCCAGATGAATCGCGAGATTGTCCAGTGGGCAAATATCATCCAATCTTCCCCCAAAGTTTCATGAAAATTTCAGCAAATCGCGATTCACTACAGTTCGAATGGAATCCTGATAGCGAACGTGACTTTGGTTCTTCTTCTTCTGGCAGACAACATTCACCTGACCAAATGCTGATCAAATCAGATCCGACGATTTGAATTTCGAAGATACGTTTTCCCTGCCTATAAACCAATTAAAATGCGTATATATCATACGAACTATGTGCTTGGGCCAAACTAAGAATATATTGTATTATCAACATCCAATGGTGACGGTTTTACAATATTGGATCATAGTGAAACTCTTATTGGTATATATAGAACGGATGGAGAGAAATCGTGAATAAAAATGAATATGATAAGTGGCGTAGTTGATAATTTGACTCCAGATGAAATAAGTTATTGTACAGTAGGCAAAAATCATCCAATATTCCCAAACAGTTTCGTTAAAGCTTTTGTAAATCACAATTCACTACAGTCCGAATGGAATTCCGAAGTTTTGAAAATACTTCTTTTCTGCCGACGAAGAAATTAGATTGCTTTTAGGAAATGGCATATGCATACCCACGCCAAACCAACAATGTATTGTGTTATCAACATCCAATTGTGATGTTTTTGCGAATTGCGATTCACTGCAGACTGTGTATCATTAATTCAATAAGAAAATTGTAAGATAAATCATAATAATTATTGTAACCTGAAGTTTGGTCATAATTAAATTGAAACATTAAAACACAATTGTATTTTTTCTTCAAGTTTTCATTGAATTGTTGTTTTTCAAGAATCTATGTGAATGCAAATTACGAACTTTTGTGTTTGTTTGTGAACTTTATGTAACTTTCATGTAAGAGATTATAAGTTTTGATATTAAAAATCTGTCAAAGAGCTCCAATTTCAATAATTTGTCCAATTTTGTGAGATCGTCAACTAATTTTGATTTTAATGTATTCATATTAGAAGGAAATGAAATCGAAAAGAGATGGTAAAATTTCAAAGGCTTCAAGAAAACAAAAGCGATTTCATATTTTGCCAAATCAGGCCCGATGATGCCGTTATTCGATGCCGTCCCGGTTTGTCTGAATTTGGCAGAAACGCATGACCATTGGTGCAGCTTGAAGGACGAAGTCCATTGATATTTAATAAAAAATAAGAATTCGCGTCGGCCTAATGTTTTGAAACGTGATTCCTGAGCAATGCCTGACTTTGGTTATGAAGAAAGTTGCGGCCTAGCTCAATTACTCGTCGAGTGCAGACCAAGAAACAGCCCTCCGTTTGTTATGGTATTCTGCAAGCGGATATTTAAACATTGAGTGTCTCGCTCAATGTGTGCACTTTGGCACCTAGGGGTTACGAAGATGTCCTACCGGTCTCTAGGGGACACCGGACGACCTCCCCGAGTAATTAGTCTCACTCCTGCATGTGGGGCTCTGCAAGGACGGACCTTTTATTTCTCTAGCTTCTCGTGGGAACAAAATGAACACGAAAAATACCAAAAATAGAGAAGGAGGAGGAAAGAAGGTGTCGGAGGGGGAAGAGAGGTTGGGCCACAACAGGTCTAACATAACCCTTTTCTCTCTATCTGTCTCTCCGGCAAGCCGAATTCAGCTCGACCTCTCATAAAATTCTTCATTTCTTTGTCGGAAGGTAACGTCCTCCTTTGATGACCTCATTAGCATTAATTCCGTGATGTTAATCTTCTTGTTATTGTGTCCAACGACAGGTTATATTTTTTATACGTCTAAATGTAGAGTTGGCTTAAAAATGAACTCTGTATAATGATCGACCAGGAAGAATGCCTTCGGATTGCGGAATGCCGTCGCAATCAGCACGACGACTAGAGAATCTTCTAGTTGGTCCGGGGTTTGAAATACCCTGCGGAGTTCACTAGATCCTTTACAGTCCGTGGACGCTTCTGAGATTTGGAGCTCGTCGGGGCGTCTTGCTGATGAGCTAGATTAAAGTTCACGTTCTTCTGGTCCATACTTTCAGAAGGCACCGATGATGCTCCATGAAAAATTTGTGTCCTTTTTGATTGTTCAAGAATCCCCATGCAGCTAGGAGGTCTGGCTCCTTCCGCCTTAACCCTCGTATTTTTCACATCCAAAGAGGGTTGTTGTACTACCCTATAGCCTATAGGCTATGTCCTTAACTGGCTTAATCATTAGTTCGCTTTTCTCAACTTGCACCGAATTGTGTTTGTGCCTTTAACGTGTTCGCAGGTGAATTTTTTTTACAAAGCAAGAACAGTATTCAATTTCTTACTTCTTACACTTTCCCTCGCCGCGCTTGATAGTTTACTGGGAACTATCTTAATAAAAGTAGCTTGATTATTATCTGACAGTATGTAGAAAGTATTCAGCTAAATATGTCTTGCAAGAACTCTTTCAAGGTAATGTTATTCCCGTGAAAATGAGGGATGTAATCTGTAGCTTGTTGTAGTGTGATTTGTTCGAGAAATGAAAATATTCCTCTTCTTGCATCGAGGTTCATCGGTTTGCCACCCGGGTTGATGTTAGGATGAGTACCGGGTACATTGGTGCTGTTGCCCTCTGTGTTGTCGTCCAAGTCCGAGAGTTCAAATTTATAGTGGTGATACCTTCATTTAATAATCAATATTCTGATACACAGAATTTTTGACTGTTAGATTCTTATTTCCTGAATAACTAAAACCTTTATTTTGCTTAAGATTTAAACTTTCATTAATCCCGTAGCAGATTCGAGAAATTTTAGAATAAATTTTCAAAATTACATAATGTTTTTTGACTAATCAACTTTGATCTTCTTCATCAGCAAGTTCTGGCAAAAGGTTCGTGAACTTTTTCGGATCCTGAATTAACTCGTTCACAAAAAAAAGAAACCTTCAGAAAATCAGACTTGGATCGTACTAAATGCTTTTCAAGAACTACTAATGCTTTTTCAATTTCCGAAATGACAATTAACCATTCGGTTTAGGCAATGAATTTATTGTCGTTTGTTATTTTTTTTTATTCTAACATGGTTTATAAGGGGGAAGGGTTGAGAAAACGATGTTTGATCAAAGCTTGCTTTGGTTTTGATTGTGACTTCTTACCTGCGTGTACAGCAGATTTTTCTTAAGGTTACCCTAAAAATTTTTTAAACCAAACCCTGAGGAATGGAACAATTTTTGATTTTTGGACTTTGAAATTAATAATGATTACACGACCTTTTCAAGTTGCCATTTAGGTTGCCATTCAAATTTTACGAAAACTATGAAGATTATCCACCTTGCTCTCAATACTTGACTTGGTTCATGTATAATTATGTAGCCTATGTGTCGAAAACCCCGGTTCAGATCTACATTTCTTGAAAGTATACACGAGAATAAGTTTTCATTTTACTATTTATTGTGACTGTTTTCGTACAATTATTTTTGTAATAATATTGATGCGAGACCTGCACAGGTATTCAAAAATCTTCAGCCTCATATAGAAATGAATACCTAAAGAAAAAAATATATATTTTGAAATATTTCTGAGATGACCAGAAAACTCCACATTTTATTCACATTAAAAATAATACAATAAAAAATCAAGATGTTCGATTAGACATTTCAGCAAACAATTTTACAGAAGTATTCTCATTCCAAGCCATTCAAAATACAAATTAAAACATTTAAAATTTGTTAATTTCAAAGCCAAAATGGTCATTCACAGTTCATAACAAAGGAGCATTATCTGATATAAATATTGTTTATCATGCGAGGTCTGGAATAAGACAATGTTTTAAAATCGCGTCTTCAAAATTATTTGTATTTGCTTATGCATAGGAGATGATTCATGTCTAATAGACCCATGTTTTCAACAAATAATTATTTTAAGACCCACAGCATAAAAATATAATTATTTTTCAGGAAGTCTTCCACAGTGAAAAATTATTAAATTTTAAATAGTTATTATTTAAAAATATTCACTTAAAATTTTCTTAATTCTAAAGAAGTTATATTTACGAACGCTTTCAATATGAGATTATTCATGCATTAGAAATAGAAATTTTTGATTGAAAAAATTTGGTAGTAGGAAGAATCTTTTATGAAGAATGTGAAGGTTAGAGTCAATGCAAGTAATTATTCCGGGGGGCTTCACTGATAATATCACTAAATTTTGAATGCGACGAAATTTGGAAACGTATGTAAAACCAAATTCGTTTACAATGATCATTTTAAAACAATAAACAGCATTAATTCTTCAAAATATATGCAAATAATAAAAGTGACAATTTAGGTAATGGCTTCTTGGACTAAAGATTCACAATTTGTGTTTAGTTTTGCAGACATCATTTTCAGACATAATTTATTTCTTAATAATTGAATTTGGACTATTTTCAACAAAACTGTTCCAAAAGTATTGAAGCTTGCAATTAAAAAAAAAAATCATTTCAGCACTGAGTGCTTCTGCAATTAGAAATTTTCCAATTTTGAACGCTATAAATTCAAACTTGTGTAATTATTCTGAACCTTCAATGAAAAATTATGTAATTCCTAAAGTCCTCAATGGGGTAGATACAATTTTGTACGTTCCTAATTTCAAGTTTGAAAGTCTCAATATGATTAAAATTGAAAATGATTGAGTTGAAAAAGTTCAAGTAATATTTTGACTATAAAATGACTTGCTTCCTTCGATAAGGTCGAGTAGATCATAAGAATGTGTCGTTCGATATCATAGGTTGATTTTATGAACAAAGGATATAAACAAATGTTCGGGGTGGACGTTTAAGAACAAAAAGTCTCTTAAAATTTGGAAAATATTCCTTACAGTGCAAAGATTTCAAGAGATTTCAAAGTTTTTTGTTTAGTTTTGAAGGAAGTCATCAAATTTTAAAGAATTTAATTTTATTTCAAGTGGTTCCAAAGGAGTCAACAAGATTTTATATGATTGGATGGGAAATGAATATCACATGATATTATAACCGTATTTTGATGATACTGAATTCCTTTTTTTTTTAACTTCTTCGGCTCTAAAGAACGCATTCTAATCACATATCTCGTCCACTCTGGAAAATGTATCATTTCAATAAATTTATATTACCACAATTCATAATATCGATTGGTATTGAAACAGACGTATTTTCATTGTTCAGTTTTTATAAGTAAAGGAAAAGTGCACATTCTATAAAAAACAATTTTTTAATTATACATTCGATTGCATAATGTATCGTTTTTCCCTAAATTTAAATATCAAAAATTATTCATGGTGGATTTGTAGCTCTTCTTTGGGTGAGCAACTTTTTCTTATTAATGGTTTTCACAGCGATTTAAAATGCCATTTAAATTTTAGGAAAACTATGAAGATTATCCACCCTGCTTGTTTTTGTACAATTATTTTCTTTTAATATTGATGCGAGACCTGTACAGGTGGTCAAAAATCTTCAGCCTCATATAAAAATGAATACCTAAAGAAAAAAATATCCATTTTAAAATATTTCAGGATGACCATAACTCTAAAAAAAATTCTTGGTCATTTCCGGTTTTCTTCTGGTACAAAGAAATATTTACCGGTGAATTCTCTACACCTGAATTAGAAAAATGTTACTATTTACTTATTTTCAACTACAATTTTAGGATTTAAGGAGCCCTTGTATAAACATGAAGCAGTGAAATGTTAATATCGTAAAACCTGCAAACAGGATACGTCACTTCAAAGTGAAAAACAAGATTATTTGCAGACTTGGTGTACTTCACCTTCATTAATTCACGTTAAAAATAATACCATAAAATATCAAGAGGATCGATTAGGCATGTCAGCAAACACTGTTACAGAATTCTTCTAATTTCGAATCATTCAAAATAAAAATTAAAACATTTGAAATTTGTTTATTTCAAAAGTGGTTAAAATATTCTTGCTACTACAATCATAACATGAAAATTATGAGCAGGCACATTAGAGTGGTTCAGAGAGACACATTATTAGAGCTACTTATTTGTTGATGCATAAGAGATGATTTATGCCTAATAGACCCATGATTTAAGAAAAAAAAATTATTTAAAAACGTACAGCATAAAAATAGAATTATTCTTCCAGGAAGTCTTCCACAGTAAAAAATTATTAAATTTTAAATAGTTATAATTTTAAAATATCCAGTCAAAATAAAAGTCAAAGTTTTTTGAATTTTTAAAACATTATATCTACAAACGCTTTCAATATTAGATTATTTATGCATTAGGAATAGGAATTTTCTATTGAAAAAATTACGTAGTAGGAAGAATCTTTTATGAAGAATGTGAAGGTTAAAGTCAATGTAAATTATTTTTTCAGGGGCTTCACTGGCAATGTCACTAAATTTTAAATGCGATGAAATTTGAAAACGGATGTGAAACCAAATTCGTTTTCAATTATCATTTAAGCATGATCCAGCGACCATTCTTTTTAGTCTCATTTAACGAGCGTGTAAGTTAAAAAATGAAAAAGTACTGGAATACATTTTATAATATTTTTGAGAATAGACGAAAAATTTTGATATATTTTTTTGTGATTTGTGATTATGTAATTTCGTAGAAAATTTAACCTTGAATACACATAAGAAAGATCATATGTTTCATCAATGAACAATAAAAAGCATTTATTCTTTAAGAAACATGGGAATAATAAAAGTTATAATATAGGTAATGGCTTCTTGGAATAAAGCTTCAGAATTTTTGTTTATTTCTGCAGATGCATTCAGTTGTAAGGATGCCAAAAACTTGGGGAAAAAAATGTTCAGAATGTAATGGAATTTTTAGTTGAAAATTCAAGTATCTCGTTGAAACGGCATGTATTTTGTTAAAAGTTCAACAGTTTGTTTGCAGTATCTTATCCCCCTTGACAGAAAATTATTCCATAGTTGAAAATTCCACTAATGTTTGATAAGATAAGACAATTATGGAAGACCTTCAGCTTTCTCAAATCATTAAGAAGTTGATTGCGATACAAGCAGATGGACTACGTCATATCCAGTAAGGTTTTTCTTCAAGTTATTTGTTTTCAGAATGATGAGATTGAATTATTCATGTTCTGAATCTATCTTACTTTGCTTTATTCTCGCCTCGTGTTTAAATTCGCCGAACATATTTGTTTAATTTTCAATGAATTCTGTCCACATGATGCCAAGTGAAGGGGGAAAAAATTTGGTTAGACTGTTCCAGAAAATATTTCAATACATTATACTGATGATAATGATAAATTTGAACATTATAGCAGATTCATTATTATTTCTTCACCTACATCAAAGCGTACAAATAATCATAATTTACGAAAATCACATTCAATTTAAAAACAGTCGATTGCTGTATTATACTATATGAAACTGAGCAAATGAGGAAAGAGACTTTAGCTAATGTACATTTTGATTTGTACTTCGATTACATGTGAATTCATTAATTCTAAAAGAATCCTATGCGTAATATTTCTTTGTTTAGGATATTTGGCAATTATGGAAACAATTTTAATTCATTTAAACAATGTTTATATTCTCTAAATCGTGAAAATGTATAATTTTCTGGAATTATTGACGTATATAATTAATGTTCAGGGCTGCAATTTTTCTGAAAGACAATTTGCCAGGCTTTAAAAAATTATTATCAATTGCTTCTTCTTTTAGAAATGATGTAGGGAATTCCAGTTCTTTCGAATCTCTTTCACTATGGCGATCATTAATGTGTATTTTTTTATCTCAATCAAATCAATCTGAACAACAACTATCTTCAACGAATATCAGGGTATTAGTTCTGAAGAAAATTCGAAGAGTTATGAAGAGATTCGGAAAAGCTAGAATTTACTACACAATTGACAAAATGAAATTTCAACAAAGAAGGTACATTTTTGAGGGTGTATTCAAATTCTTGATCCAGAAGATTAGTTTACTAGCAATAAAAAGAGAATTTGAACCGAAATGTATAAACTTAGGAAGAAATTGTTAAAACGTTAACTGAAAATTATTATCTTTCAATCGAACACCTGGATCTTCAACTGATAAAATTAATTTTTGACAAGGTGTAACAACTTTGATCTTCAAGAAGTCGACTTTTTTTCAAAAAAACTTGAGAAAGTCACGTGTTTTTAGCCCGATACCTTTTCTCAAAGAGTTTCCTTTTCAATATGTTTTCATACTGCGCGTGGTTAAAAAGAAAAAAAAATTGTATGTTTGAACAGGATTTTGAATGAAAAGAAGCCTATAGTGATTTTCTTTCAAGAGTGAAGTAAGGTACGCCCTCTTTTAAATCTTATGTTTTACAGTAGGCTATTGTCCTTTATGCACACTCATTACGTGTGGACTTCTTTTAATTCAAGGTGAAAAGCCTGAAAATAGTAATTTATTATTATTTTTTGAATCATGTTATTGTTTGTTCTTCATTTCACATTGCCTTTTCTCTATAGTTTCAGATGATCCAAAGAACTTCTCTTTTAAATATTTTGTTTGTTACATAGTTTATAACTAATTGAAAGCAAAACTTTCCATTTGAGATGGAAATGTAATAACTATAATGATCATAATAAAAGATTTGAAGTGATATACTTATCTATGAAGGACATTCTTGAAACTAATAACGTCGTCATCTCACATGAAGGTGAGATAATGACTACATACCTATATATTTGTGCTCTGATGATGCAATAGATCATTCTTTGGTTACATTTGTTCGCCCAATTATTCACTGAAGCATTGATCAGTTTTTTCTCTACTTTGGGAAAATGGAGATGGTCTACACTTTCTTTTTTACTCTGGCGGTCATCTCTAATTCTATTGGTGAATATGCTAATATAATTAATTAATCTTTATTCTTTATATTTGATATAATTCATTCACGAATACGGCAATTTCTCAGGCCTGTGGAGAGAACTCAATGTTACCCTTTCCAGCTTGTAATCATGTAATGGTCATTTGTATATTTATGTCGTCGGAAATTATGACGTCATAGACATATAATGGCCATTACATACCTACGAACTTTAAAAACGGCACTTGAGGTCGGCCCCTACGTTTCTCACTAAAAACATACCTGCATCAATAATGTCCCTGTCCTCTCCCTTTGTGCATAATATACTACTAAGCTTCCAACAAAGAAATTACTTTTCAGCATCATAATAGAATTTTATCTAAATAGTTGAATTTTCAACCTGCAAAGACGAATTTATTAGACGATGGTTAAATCATCGAACTGAAAAGCTCAATTTAAAACAAAAATATCATTTCCAACCTATAAAGATGCGGTTCTGACCAGATAGAAGTGACTAGCGTGTATTGATAATAAGAATTATGTCCTTATGAATTTAAAAGTATTTTAAAGAACTCGATGAAGTGTATAAGAATTCCAGGTGATTTTTAAAGAATTCAGAATAGTATTATTGTCTTTATTCAATTCTTTTCGACCTATGATTGAAACAAATGAGTAACAATATAAGATACAAATAAGAACAAAAAGTGATCCTATGGAGCCAGTATGAATAATTAGAATTTAGAAGACTGAACCAATACTGAATATTGACTGCCGTGGCCGCTGACTCACCCATTATTGATATTATTGAGTATGAGTCATCAGGTCGAACAGCTAGTAAATGATAAAGATCATCTGTTACAGAAAGTTCATTTCTTTTCACAGAATTAAGTTCGCAGTCAAGCAGAGATTGCCCTGATACTCCCCGCCCGGACCACTGTCGCTCTTCTGCTTCCCGTCATATTCCTGAGGCTCCTGAGGAGCATCTTCTTCGTGCCAGGGACAGGTCGCCTTCTAGTAGGCCTCCTTCACCTAAAATACTTGGATACGCACTTGGACAACTTGGATACATTCGGCTTATTTCTCGCAGAAATCAGAATCTACAATTCGAATTTCGAAGATACGTTTTTCCTGCCGGTTATGAAATTAGATTGCTATCTGAAGGAAGGAGATATAGTCCCGTGCCAGGCCACGAACATATTGTTTTATCATTATCCAATGGTGACATTTTTGCAATATTAGAACAGAGCTGGGTTCTTCGTGGAATATATTCGTCAAGAAGAACTCATGCCAGAATCAAAATAAATATGATAAGCGGTGAAGTTAGTTATATGACCTCAGATGAAATGCGATATTGTCCAGTAGGCAAACGTCACCCAATCTTTCCCTGCAATTTTATTAAAGCTTCAGCAAGTGAGGACTCCGTACAGTCTGAATGGAATCCTAGTAGCCAACGTAACCGTCTTTATCCTCCTCCTGACAGACAACATTCACTTGACCAGACTTTGCCTCAGGGGCTTCCTCTTCATGCCGAAGTCAGGTCGCCTCCTGGGTGGCCGCCATCTCCTAAAGTACTTGGATATACACTTGGACAACTTGGATACATTCGTCTTATTCCCCGCACGAATCAGAACATACGATTCGAATTCCGAAGATACGTTTTTCCTGCAGGTAAACCAATTAGGTTGCGAAAAGGAGAAACGAGCTATATGCCTGTGCCAAACCATGAACATATTGTAGTATCAGCATCCAATGGTGACGTTTTCGCTTTATTATCGTATAGCGGGATCCTTCGTGGAATATTTACGACACATAGAGCTCATGCGAGAATAAAAATAAATATGATGAGTGGCGCAATTGATAATTTGACCCCAGATGAATCGCGAGATTGTCCAGTAGGCAAAAGGCATCCTATCTTCCCCCAAAGCTTCATGAAAACTTCAGCTAATAGCGATTCACTACAGTTCGAATTGAATCCTAATAGCGAACCTAACCCCGGCTCTTCTTCTCCTGGCAGACAACATTCACCTAACGAGATTCTGATCAAATCAGAACCAACTATTTGAATTCCAAAGATACGTTTTTCCTGCCTATAAATCAATTAAATCGCGAATGGATCATACAAAATATGTGCATGGGCCAAACCAGGAACATATTGTTGGTGTGCAAACGCGAACGGCACGGAACTTCTTCGCTCAGTGTATACAAATCACGTCCTTTTCGTTTGGAAAATATGATATAGAGGGCCACAAATTTCACTGCAAAACTTTTTTTTTTCAAATTAATTGTAGTTTTTTTATTTGTTTTTCAGTTTTGATTCTCCATTGTGATTTATTTGTTTTCCTTTTTTTCGTCTTTTGTGTCGTTTTTCCAAAAATTTATATTTTTTTCATTTTTGCTTTTATTTTTCACGATTAAAAGAAAATCTACTGATCTTGTCTGGAAACTATTGATGATAAATGTTTTTAGTGTTATTTTTCACGCTTCAAGCAAAAAATGCGCATTCCATCAAAGAATTATCGAGAAAAAATTTTTAATTAGTTTCCACGCTTTCTTGGAAGAGCAACATTTGTGTATTTAATTTTTTCATAGCTTGTAACATTTGTCTGAAGATTCAATATTTTTATTTTTAATGTTGGTTTCAAAAATAAAACAAACGATCTCTTTCTTTTTCGTGAATATATTTTTCTGGAGGGGATGGGGGCTGATATCAATATATGTTCAATTCCAAATTTTTGCTTCACGCTTCGCAATAAACTTCTCGTTGTAATTTGAAACAAAACTTTTACAAGTTATTTACAGACCGTGTCCTCCCACCTACTCCTTATTATTCTGAAGTAATTAATAACTTAAAAGTCAAAGCAAAACCAGAGATGTCTGAAGAAAATTCTGCTAACGTTAATTATTACCTTTCTCTTATTGTAAATTGGACAAAAAGTGGAGAATTCTTGAAATACCACAAAATTTCTATCTCTATTGTAAGGGAACATGGCTGAGAACAATAATAAATTGTTTAAACAATTTTCCTTAAAAAAATCATAACGAGCATCACTGGCGAAACCCATTTTTCCCTAGCCATCTTATTTCAACATTTTAGTTAAAAATTCATCTCTTCAGTTAAACATGATACAAAATTTCAAATTTACCCATTCAATTTTATGTTGAAAAATTATAATGTTAAGTTGAAAATTCAACTATTCCAGTCAATGGTTCATTATTTGAGTTGAAAATTCATCACTTTGCCTGCAAAATTTTTTTTTTATTTTCAGGAATTCTATATATTGACTTGATTATTGGACGTTAAATGGGATTTTGAATTTGATTTTAGTCTAATTTAAAATTCTTGAATTGCAATTTTTTTCTGGAAAATCAATGTCTTTTCTAAAATGTCTTTTTTACAATAAAAGAACGCTTCTTAACAAAATACCTGAATTTTCAAGAGGATAATAAAATTTTTGACATAATAGTTGAATTTTCAACCTAAACATATCAATTCCCAACAAAAAGTGGCATAGTTTATATTTCAATAGAAAAAGAAATTTATTTTTTAAAAAGTTTCTTGAAACCAAAAAGACGAATTTTCAACAAATAAAGATTTTTCACTAGAACAAGAAAATTGTACCAAATTTTTTTTTAACCAAAAAAAAAAAAAGAATTTTCAACTAAAAGAGATCAATTAAAAATAAATAAAAAGTTACATTTTCAGTTAAAAAATTAATTCTAATCCAAAAAAAGACTTTCACCCAAGTAGTTGAATTTTCAATTTAAAAAGATCAATTTTCAACAAAATAGTTGAAATTTCAATCAAAGAGATGAATTTTAAACTAAAAATATAACTCTCGTGCATTTTCATCCCAAAAATATGAAACTTTTCTTGAAGCAAATGAATTTTTATTTGAAAAGACAACAAACTTGTAAAAAATAGTTGATTTTTTTTAAAGAAAAAAAGTAAAAAAAAATAGTTGAATTTCCATCCAGGAAAGATTTTTGTTCTCTTTTCAACGCGAAAATATTAAATTTAAATAAAAAGTACATTTTCTACAAAATTGTTAAATTTTCAACAAAATAGTAGAATTTTCAACCAAAAGTATGACTTTCTAACAAAATAGTTTTATTTTTAACCAAACAGTTGCATTTTCACCCAAGAAAGATGATATTTCTTTTGAAACAGATGAATTTTTCATTGAAGAAAAAAATTTTTTTTTTAAATAGTTGAATTCCCATCTATAAAAGATTTCAGTTCTCTTTCCAACACGAAAATATTAAATTTGAACAAAAAGTAAATTTTCTAAAAAATTGTTAAATTGTCAACAAAATAGTAGAATTTTCAACCAAAAATTATGACATTTCAACAAAATTGTTGAATTTTAAACCAAACAGTTGAGTTTTTATCCATAAAAGATGCGATTTCTGCTAAAGCGGGTGAATTTGGAAATCAGAATGAAAAATTTTCAACCAAGAGTTGAATTTTAAACCAAACAGTTGCGTTTTTATTCAAGAAAGATAAAATATTTTCTTTAAACAGATGAAATAAAAAAAAACTAGACAAAACTAGTTAAATCATCCAAAAAAGATTGCAGTTCACTCTCCAACGCCAAAATAAGAATTGAAAACTATAATTCAATTTTCTGCCAAATAGTCAAATTATCAACCAAAAAGTATGACTCTACAACGAGATTGTTGAATTTCTAACCAAACAGTTGCATTGTCCAAAAAAAAATGAAAATTTTATCAAAACAGGTGAATTTTTAGATGAAATAAAAAATTTTCAATAAAACAGTTGAATTTTCATCCAGAAAAGAGTTCAGTTCTCTTTTCTACACCAAAATATTAACTTCAACCAAAAAGTACATTTTCTACAAAATTGTTAAATTTTCAACAAAACAGTAGTATTTTCAACTAGAAATTATGATCTTCCAACAAAATTTTTGAATTTCAAACGAAACAGTTTCATTTCCATTCAAAAAATATGAAATATATTTACGCTATTCGCAGAACCTCCAGGAACATTCAGATCGTCTCTTGAAGATTGTGACTAATTGTAGTCAAGCAACAAAATATATACTTTAATACATGAATGTATTCAAATACCTAGATCAAATACCTCTACTAAGTGTGAAAAATTGAAATTCAGATTACTAAATAGTACCATTTCCCGTGAAGGAAAAACTTAACTTCCAGTTAAAGAGATGAACTTCCAACTAAAATGAATAAAATTTTGAAGGAAATAAACTTTTAACAAAGTAGTACAATTTTCAACCAAGAGAGCTGAGGTTTCCACGTTGAAATATACATTTTTTATATAAAGAAGTTAGTTTAGAACAAAAACATCAATTTGCAATGTAATCGTTGATTTTTCAACAAAATTCTTCAATTTTGAAAAAAAATTTAACTGGGAAGAAGAATTTTCTACTAAAAAGACGAATTTTCAACAAAGTAGGGTAAGCTCACAAATTCTTCTCATCTTTCTCTAATTCATCAGATAATACGACTGTTCAGATTACTTTGCTACAATTAATTTAATTCTGCCGTCTTTTCTTAAGATTAATGCGTTTATAAGTTATGCAGTGCAATCAAATGTTCATCCAAAATCTAATAAATTCACTTCGGTTTTTGGCATGTTAATAATGAGGCCAACGGGCCAAGAATTGGTGCTCTGACTCGACATGAACATGCATTTTCAATAACAGCAATCATTTCTAATACAGTGGTTTTATTTCCAACAAAAAATAATCAATTTAAAGTAAAACATGCAATAGCCTAATTTTGTGCGGTTAAAAAAGTCTGAAGCCAATTGAATGCATCTATTAATGATAATTTGCGGTAAATATTGGTCAAAGTTACCGAAAATTACAATAAATTTTGGACCATTTTTCTGCTCACTTCACATGAAGTTGCCAGAACAAGCAAAAAAATAAGAAATAAAGCGCGAATTTGAAATTTTTTAGGACGAAGTGAGAGCCTCAAATTCTGATAACAGGAAGAACTCCTAAGTTTCAAGATTTCTGCGCTATTCATCCTAAAAACTAACCAAAAATTAGAAAGAATATTTATTGAATATTTAGAAGTGAGATTTTAATCTGTCTACTCTTCAACCATCCAGTTCTATAAGTTTCTCGAGGTAGAACAATATCAATGACATACCTCAAAAACTGTACTTATTTTGAAAATAAATTCACAAAAATATTCTTGACAATAGGATTCGCGCTATTTACTTACAGTCAATACGCTGCGTAGCAAATCAGTCTACTGTGAAAGCTTTGGCTTACCTGAAACAAAAAATAAAAATTTGCGTTAGACAAACTGCGGTTTTCAATTTTTTTTAATGATAGGCAAAGGTCTGCCACAGATTAGTGAATTCTTGAAAAAAATAGGAAAAGTTCCTAATTTTGTATTGTATTTTGTATTAACTCGCCATTCTCGACTGGGTCTTATGACATTGTATCAATCAAGTGAAGTCATCACAAGGCTATGGTAGAAGGTTAATCAGAAACATCATATGACACGCGCTGAAATAATGATTTGTGAAATAAATCTGGTCCCAACTTGTTCTCATCGACTAGTTTCACGAAATTATGTGAATCACTTGGAGTGTACGGAAGGCTACGCTAAATGTTAATTAGGCTATTCATGAGACACGTGCCAAACTATATACTTTGGAGTGAAAAACCGGGATCCAGGAACTTAATAAAATATTACGTGTACAAATAGGTTCTACCCATTTTGAGCAACATGTTTTTTTATTTATAAAAATCCAACAAAATGCAAGTATTAATTAATATATTGGCCACTGGCTTCTACTACTGTTCGCGAACGCTCAGGCAATTGATGAATTCCATGGCGAAAGAAATCTTGATCTTTTGACGCAGTGAAGTTATCCACCATTTTCGCACTTTAGCTGCAATTTTAGTTGGACGGGGCAATGTGTGAAGAGTAACCCGGATATTGCAGAATTCCTCATTTTTTTCGCAAAACGGTTAAGTTGAAAAGAATAACATTCGCCAGTGTAACTGTCTTCAACTGAATTGTTTGGCTGAAAAATCCAAAAAAAGAGTTGGTATTCTGTGCATGGCCGAAGACCCAGTTCAGCACGACAACGCTAGGCCACATAGAAGTTCCATTGTCCGCCAAACCATAGATGAATTACGATTGGAAATTTTGCTGCATCCGGCTTACTATACAGATATCGCCCCGTAAAGTCAACGCATTTGTCGCTCGTTACAGAACAGCTTAGCTGAGCAAAAAATTAAAATTGAAGCTGAAGTACAAAAAATAGTGGATGACTTTATAGCGTCGAAAGATCAAGCCTTCTTTCGCAATGGAACCCATCAATTGCCTGAACGCTCGGGAAGAGTAGTGAAAGCCAGTGACCACTATATTAATTAATACTTCCATTTTGTTAGATTTTTATAAAAAAAATAAAAGTTGACTAAAACGGGTAGAACTTATGTGTACACCGAATACTTTGAAGTTGGGAACAGGGAACAAGACACATAACAAAATACTTTGGAGTTGGCAAAGTGAATCCAGGAACTTAATAATATGGTTTGGAGTTGAAAAAAGAAATCCAGAAACTTAATAAAATACTTTGAAGCTGAGAGCAGGAATCAAGGAACTTACTAAGATACTTTGGGGTTAGAAACGGGGAGCCAGGAACTTAACAAAATACTGCGAAGTTGAAAATGGGAATCCAGGAACTTATATTTCATTTTTTAAATTCTTAGAGACAAGGTTGATGATAATATTCTATGAGATTCCAAATGAAAGAGAATATTCATAAATTAGTCAAATTTGTCAAAAGTACTATAATTTGTTCTTTCACATATTGGCAAAAATGAAAATCTATAATTCTCTGGGTTTCAACTTAGTGGTTTTCTTGTTTAATACTAAGTTTTAACTAAAAAATAGAACTATTCCATTTTTAGTCGAAAATTTGTCTTTTTTAGCTGAAAATCAATTAATTTTGTTGAATTTTTTGTTGTTGTGGAAACAATGCACCTTTCTCATTTCAAAATTCAACTAGTTAGTTAAATATCCTTATATCTTATTTTATTTTACCCAGCGTTATCCTACGTAATCCAGAGTAATCTAAGGTAATCTTAGTCCATCTCTCATTCTATGCTATACCAATAAAAGTACACGCAATTATGAATCATTAAGCAAATATGATGTGATAATAATCACCGATATGATAACTGACACCCAAATAATAGATGATATTTGTCCTTAACTTTATTTCTTCATCACTTAGAACTTACATGTTTCTATCACTCGTGCGCAAATAAAGCCTATTTACAAAACGTGGCAGTTTCGTGGAAAAAATGTCCAAGGTGCGAATTGACTCATAAAAATCTGATGAAGATTGGTATACACAGCAGTCAAAATACTCCAGAATTCTCAGTCGAAATTCACGAAATCTATCAAATACCAAGGGGTAAGATGGAGATCGCCAGCTACATTCTAATTCTTACATTTTCGGTTCATCTGGATTATGTTGGTAAGTTTAATTAGGCTGACCATAATAATAATTTTTAGTTTTGTTCACTACATTAATTCAGGAATAAACATTAACGAACATTACTCTTAACCATTTACAATTGTTCAAATTCCCCGCGATTTAAGTGTCAATTTTGGACAGACTGGCATAATAGATTTTCTCAATTTCCAAGGCACTGCCTAATCCATCGTAGAGGATCGAAGGAGGTAAATAACAAAGGATCCTTGACCAGGTCAAACCGACATTCTTGTTCGAAGCTTGATATTTAGGGCTTTATAAGTTTCTGATTATGCTTCTAAAGTCAAAATTACAAAATCACATACGGCGTTTGATAATTAGACATTTTTTTCAGATAAAATAAAACTTTATGCTGACGGGTTTTTACGAATTCTGATTACAATAGAGAAGTCAAAGTTATAAAATCCAATATCGCTGATCCATATGGCAAACTATAAGTCTCGCAGAAAATTATAAAAAAATTTGTTAAACAAATGAGTAAATGCCTTGAAGGTGTCGATTTTCTATCAGCAAAAAATGTTGAAATATTTCATCTTTATGCCTTCAATCATTCAATAATTATTATTTGGAAGCTTTCAAGTTTTCAAAAGAACTATTAGTTTTCTTCATGTTGAAGGGCTTTTATAATATATCCATACATTTCAATTATGTACGAATATATGCTTCTCCAAAAACTTCAAATATTCCCATTTTTTATTCAGAAGTAATTAAAATAATTTTAAAAATAATGAGTAATGTATAAGTATACAACATTGAAATTTTCTATTAGAGATATTATTATGAATCTGATACTATATATTTGATGAATAACATAAACTTTTCTCTATTTGATGATAACAAAAATCCAATTTCCATTTTTCATTTTCAAACTATTTATTTTTAAATTGTAAAGTAAATTGAGCTTTTTTCTACATTTTTTCGTATAGCGCGCTGTTGCGTTAGTAGCTTGGAATTAAAACGATTAAGGTATTCCATAGCGCCAACCAATCGCGTGCAACCTGTCGTGCTGCCACTGTCCCTGGCAGCACTTACTCAAGTGCGTTGTGAACTAGTGGACATACGCCAAGGGCCTACGGTCTTCCTAAAATTCATAAACCTGATACCCCTTTGAGATTAATTGTTTCTACTATTAACGGTCGTTTATACAAATTGTCTGCCTTCTTGTCGAAAATTTTGAAAAATGTTGTTGGAAAAAACGATTCACACGTCACAGACAGTTTATCCTTTGTACAAAAAATCAAGTTATGTCGTATCCCTTGTGTTACATATTAGTTTCTTTAGATTTAGTTTCCATGTTTGATAACATTCCTACTCCTGATGTTAAATACTGCGTGACTTCAAGATGGTCTGAGATTTCTGATGGTTCCACTTATAAACAAAAAAATGGCTTAGCTATGGGTTCTCCTCTCTCACCTGCATCAGCCAGTTTATTGATGGAGCATCTTGAATCCCACTGTCTTAAAAATCTGCCTTTTTCAGTTCCTACTTTCTTTCGTTATGTTGACGACATAATCACATCTGCCCCTAAAGATAAAATGAAAACACTCCTCGAAAATTTCAATTCTTACCATCCTAATATTAAATTCACCATAGAAGTTAAAGAAAATTCAAAACTTAGTTTCTTAGACACTCTTGTTATTAGATGTGAAGGTTTTGTAAAAATTGATTGGTATCAAAAGAAAACTTGGTCTGGTCGTTATCTGAATTTTAACTCTTTTCAGCATAATTGTCATAAAATTGGTTTAGTCACAGGTTTATTCTACAGTATCCTTAGAATTTCATATCCAGAATTTAGAATCAAAAACATAAATATAATCAGAGATACCTTGAAAGATAATGGTTTCTCAGCCCACTTAATCAACAATATTCTGAAAAAAGAAACTCTCCGATTATATAATATCGAATTTGTTTCTCAATCTACTAAAAAAAGTATCTCATGTGGATTTTACAGTCTGTCCATACATAAGAGGCTTATCAGAAAAAATTGAACAAGTTCTAAAGAAACAAAAGATCAAGATCGTTTACAAACCAACCAATAGCTTCTCAAAATTTTTTAACAATCTCACAGATACACTTCCGAAAAACAAAATTTCCGGAGTTGTCTACAAATGCAATTGCGCTGTCTGTCCGTTTTCTTATGTAGGTGAGACTGGCAAACCTATAGAAACCCGTAGCCGTGAACATAGATATTCTATTTCCCATCCAGATAAAGCTGCTCATACTGCCCTTACTAAACATTGTATTGATACCGGCCATAACTTTGATTTGGATAATTTTGATATTTTATCATTGGAGAACAATAAAGCTCGTAGAAAAATAGTTGAAAACTTTTTCATCAATGAAGTACCAAATACAATCAACCTGAGATATGAAAATAATTAATAACTTTCTGTTTTCTTGTTTGAATTCTCGTAATTTCCTTCAGTTGCTCAGTCACTCGTCTCAAGCAGGATGTCGGGCTTTCGCCCTTATTTATTTATATTTTTATTCTTTCTCTCTTAATTTCCATTGATTGTTAAATAATGGGTTCAACCTTCTCGTTGATTTTTACTTTGACTTGGATTCTTACTTTGACTTCGATTTTTAACTTGTACCGGGTATGTTTGTTTTTCTGTTTTCCTTATTGACCTTCCGTTTTCTTCGCTGTTATCATATTTATTGCTTTATATAGATTTAAAAGTTGAGGGCCTCCTCTCATGAGACAACCCTTCTCTTTCTTTTATTCAAAATTTGAAATAGCATTTTCTATTCTGTTTTATAATTATACTTTCTACATTATTTGTATGTTTTTACAGACTTAATAAATGTTTTTCTGACTCATGAGGGTCCAAAACAGTGACCGAAATGTTTCAAAAATAATTATCGAATATTTTATTTTGACCTTCATTTTCATGACTTGCTTCAAGATTTAATACAAATAAGAGGTCGAGACTTGAAGGACAACAGTAGCGACATATTTGTGTACTTCACCGCTCGGACTTGCAGCAGCACGACAGGCTGCACGCGATTGGTTGGCGTTATGTGTTCGGGCGCGGACGGCACGTCCGTGAGACGTCTGCAGCGCTCTGCATCCACTCGTGGTTTCCTCTTTAAGCCTAATGCGTGGTTCCGTTTGGTCGTAGTCCTAGTTACTTCCAGTGGGACATGTGAGGCAGGTTCGAATATGATTGCAGGACAGATTTTGTAAACGCTAATATCACTGTAGAATTTATATTCAGAAACAATGTTTCAATGCTCGCCTTCAACAGATTAAGCAATGAGTGATATATAGAGATCAATAGATGTTGGGTTGGCGGCAGTGGAACTATTTGAATCCTGCCATCGCTCATATTGAAGTCATGGTCAAAGTTAAATGTCCTAAAAAATCTGCCTAAGCGAGGTTAAAAAATATCGATTAATCGGAACGGGGAGCATTATGCGATCCCTGAATGATCAGAGATCCATTTATTTTATTTCCACGATTGACTTTTGTGCATTGCAAAATTTGCAACGTCACAAGACATAGGCTTAAAAGAATGAAACTGCAAATTCTGTAGCAAGTAATTCTCAGTTTCAGTATTTCAATTTGAAAATTCATCTATTCCTAATCGTTCTTACAGAATTAAGTTCGCAGGACGATTCATCTCTTGCACTTCCTCCTAAGAAAAGGTGGCAATCTTCTTCAGGTCAATCTTCTTCGAGCCACCAAAACCAACAAGTTGTGCGTGGTAAGTAACTTTATTTCTGAAGTAACTCGTTACAGACACGTTACACAACAACAATATCAACTTGTTGCAGGTACTTAACTTGAAGAAGTATCTTTGAATATTAACTATAATGATCTTGCAGTAATTTCTATAATGTCAATGTGACTCCTCATTAGTATATGTGATGTTAAATCTCATAAAATTCTCTTCAACATAAAGTCATTTCCTTGCATGGAAATATTTTATCGTATACATACAAAGAAATGCATTTTTCAACAAGACTGACATATTCGTACTGTTCTATCTCAGAATGTGTTGCTCAGAAAAATTTGAAACTTGCACATTGTCTATATCGAGGTGAGATCTCTTGAAAGCCAAAAGAAATCTTCCGATCTAACAAAAACTTCTCTTCGTGAGTTGTTGTTACTAAAATTATATTCCAAGAGGAAATCATCCAGACTCTTCAATTGTTAATGAAAAATCATCCAGGCCAGCAAATGTCGTAATTTTTCCTGAAACTGCTTTCCTGAAACTGTTTCCAAGATTAGTAACAAAATTTCAAAAAAAATCGATTCAGGTGATTGAGGGTCTCTATTAACAATAATTTTCATAAACAATAGAGCAAGAAAGTTCATGAAGGGTGAATAATATTATTAACGGTAGGTACAGCTTTTAAAAAACTGGCTGGCCTTGATGATTTTTTATTAACAAATGGAGAGAAGACGATTTCCTCTTAAAAATAGCAATTTTTCAACAAAAATTCACGGAGAGAAGTTTTCATTCGATCAGAAGAATTCTGGTGAAAATGTATTATAACCATAGAGAACAATTTTCTTGATCTGCTATATTTATATTTATCATAGGCTCTAGGGTTTAGTATTATTTTAAAAACATTGATAGTTTGGCCGATTTGAAAATCTCTTGAAAAAATGCTTCTTGTTCTGTACAAGTCAAACTCAATATCACAGAAAGAAGCTAACTTCCTTCCCCTATTTCTAATTCATGATATTATCAAAGTTATTTCATCATGCAAATGAGAAAGTGCGTTTGTACGAATGAAATGTCCCTGCTGTAACGGCCAAGGCATTTTACAAAATTAGTTGAAATTCATCAAATATGTTATTGATATCTCATTTTCGATCACATGAATGTACTCACAAGTGTCAACTAAAAAATCTCGCATACTTTAATATGTATATCTATTTCTTCATTCTCGCTGGTGTAACATTTAAAAAAAACAAGCTCTTGAAGAAAATAGGAAATAGGGTTTGCATTTAGGAATTTCATCTGTCTACAGATTTTTGTATCTGAAAGTAGATATAGTGATAAAAAAATAAATTTTTTGTCGAAGCACATTCTGAAGCACACAATCCTGGTAAAAGTCGAGGATGAAAAAAAACAGTTATCAGATACTAGATGACTAATGTTAAAGAGTGATAAAGACGTTAAAGTCACTATTGTTATTATTATTTTAAATAATGATTGGAAACATAACTATTCATTTTTTTTTATTTAGATTTTTCAAAGCAAAATTCCTTAAACAGATAGCCAATGTAATAGTGAAAAAATCATTCCAAATATTTTGAGAAGATATATGTCTCTAAAAGGATCAGTTATGTAATATGGCACCTATTTATTTTTACACTTAACATTCCTTCAGATACTAAGAACGCGTTTTGGGAGAAATAAGAATTCATTTTTGTGGTAAAAAACTAGTCTTTTTATCTCCTTAACTTTCACGAGGATTTTGTGCTTCAAAATGTGCCTCAATAAAAAGTCTAGTTTTTGGTCACAAAACTGAATTCTTATTTCTCCAAAAACGCGTTCTTCGTATCTAAAGAAATGTTGAGTGTAAAAATAAATAGGTGTCATATTACATAACTGATACTTTTAGAGACATTTGTCTCCTCAAAATATTTGAAATGATTTTTTTAATATTACATTGGCTATCTGTTTAAGGAATGTTACTTTGAAAAGTCTGAATAAAAAAAATAACTAAATAGTTATGTTCCCAATCGTTATTCAGAATGTTTTTTTTTAGCATAAATTTCTTCATTGAGAAGTGCAACTGAAAATTGCAATTAATATGTTTAAGTAGAAAATTCAAGAATTTTGTTGAAAATACGTTTTTGTTGAATGAGAAAGTACGCGAAACGTCCTGTTGCGCACCCATTCCAAGCTTTAAATTTAAGTTAAAAAATTGTCCAATATCATTCACACAATTTGTTATATATTTGAAATGTACATGTGTTACTTATATTAACTTGGGAGAGATGAAAATTAAACGCAGAGTAAAATATTTTAGGGTTGAGCATTGTCATAATCACTCTAAAGTCTGTCCTACAGGTTTTTTTGTGTAAAACTCATATCCATGAGAAATACGTTCCTTGATATTTTAGTTTTATATTTTCATACCCTTTTGTGTTACCCTTATTTTTTTTCAAAGATTTAAGGCGGATTAAAATTTTATTGTTTTCGAGAATCTTATTGTCTAAGATGGTCAACTATACGGCAATTGCTCATAAAATAAGACAATATAAAAAATTAAAGAAATTCACACAAGATGTGATTTACGAAACTTTTTCTCTTTTCTCTCTTTGAACACTTTCAAAATTGATGCTTTTTAATTCTTCATTTCTGTTATTTGACCTTTCATCGCTTGAAGTGGTTTTGTATATTTTTGAAAATTAGATCTACAAATGAAGGGTGTGGCGGCAAAAGCATGTGAGTCCGTCGGGATAAAATTTTCAGGAGTGAGAAAAAACCATCTCAAAAATCGAATAATCAAGAGAACAAGAGAAAGTCCATGCGAGATTTGATAGATATCAGTGAACAAATTTTTAAAAAGTTATCATTTTTTGAGATACAGCTAGTCAAAAATCAACTGCTGTCGAAACCGTGCTAGTCTATGGATTGTATTTTTTATTTTCTAAAATCCCAATCAACATAAAACATATGCCTGGAAGATTATAAACGCTTTACGAGACAAATAGAAGGCTGAAAAAAGAAAAATTAAATAGAAAAGATCATTTCTTAAAAAAATGGATTTTATATTATCATAGTGTTATTTGTATACAAAACATTTAGCTTATTTGTATTCTGTAACTATTTGATGGTAGGAGTTATGCATGATTATTTCTGTTTTTGCATCTGCTTCAGGCAAAATAAGTAATTTTCTTTCCCTTTTAATTTACAAAAGCTCATTCTATTCCTTCAAAGTTTCTTTACAGTTATATTCGTCACATTTTTATGGAAATTATTTTATTCAAAAATGATACGTATAGCAAATTTTTGAATAGTTTGAAGTAATATTAACGTTTTTCACGTAAACTCGGTCATTTTGCGGAAAAGTCATTGAATTTTGAAGAAGAGTTACAATTGCAAATAATTTCCTGTTATGGTGTGTTTGTGTTTTTCGTTGGGAAATTAGAATAAATTCGAAAAATAAAATGAACACAATGTGTTGTGTGAAATTCAAACACAGTAAGCCTCAACCATTTTCAACCCGCCAGTTCTGTAGCACAACTTTTCATCACAGAATGCTTTCCTCATGATTTTAAAGTATTTTATACCGGAAAATGAAATAAAGTTTCAAGTATTTTTTTGAAACTTATTCAACGAGAAACATGATTCCTCTATTTCTTTTCGCAGAATGGAGTTCACAGTCAAGCAGAGATTGCCTTGACACTCCCCGCCCAGTGCACTGTCGCTCTTCTCCGTCTCGTCGTATACATCAGGCTCCTGAGGAGCATCCTCCTCGTGCCAGGGACAGGTCGCCTCCTGGTAGGCCTCCTTCTCCTAGAATACTTGGATACGCACTTGGGCAACTTGGATACATTCGGCTTATTCCCCGCACAAATCATAATCTTCGATTCGAATTCCGAAGATATGTTTTTCCTCCTAGTTATCCAATTAGATTGCGAACAGAAGAAGGGACCTATGTTCCCGTGTCAAACCAAGAACATATTGTATTATCGGCATCCAATGGTAACATTTTTGCAATATTAGATTATAGCGGGGTTCTTCGTGGAATATTTTCGACAAAAAGAACTCATGAAAGAATCAAAATGAATATGATGAGCGGCGCAGTTATTAATATGACCCCAGATGAAATACGATATTGTCCAGTAGGAAAATTTAACCCAATCTCTCTCTCCAATTTTATCAAAGTTTTAACAAAGGACGATTCACTACAGTCTGCATGGATTCCTGATAGCGAACGTAACCCTGGTTCTTCTTCTTGCGACAGAAAACATTCAACTGACCGGACTTCTACTCAGGAGCTTCCTCTTCATGGCAAGGCCAGGTCGCCTCATCAGTGGCCGCCTAATCCTAAAGTACTTGGATATACACTTGAGCAACTTGGCTATATTCGACTTATTCCCCACACAAATCAGAACCTACGATTCGAATTCCGAAGATACGTTTTTCCTGCTGGTTATCCAATTAGGTTGCGAGAAGGACTGAGCTATATTCCCGTGGAAAATCAAGAACATATTGTAGTATCAAAATCCAATGGTGACGTCTTTGGAATATTATCGTATAGCGGGATTCTTCGTGGTATATTTAGGACACAAAGAGCTCATCCTAGAATCAAAATAAATATGATCAGCGGCGCAGTTGATAATTTGACCCCAGATGAATCGCGAGATTGTCCAATAGGTAAAAATCATCCAATCTTCCCCCAAAGTTTTATCAAAACTTCAACAAATTGCAATTCACTACAGTCCGAATTGTATCCTGATAGTGAACGTAACCCTGGTTTTTCTTCTCCTGGCAAACAACATTCACCTAAACAAATTCTAATAAAATCAGAACCAACTATTTGAATTTCGAAGATACGTTCCTCCTGCCTATGAACCAATTAAAATGCGAATAGATCATACGAACCATGTGCTTGGGTCCAACCAAGAATATATTGTATTATCAACATCCAATGGCGATGTTTCTACAATATTGGGTTATAGTGGGACTCTCCTTGGGATATATAGGCAAAAACACCAAACCTTCCCAACCTTCCCAAATTGTTTTATTAAAGCTTTTACAAATTACGATTCACTAAGGTCAAAATGAAATCCCAGTGACGAGCGTAATCCAGGTTCTTCTTCTTGGGCCATACAAAATTCACCTGCCCGGACTTCCCATCAGTAGCCACCTCTTCATGCCAGGTCCAGTTCTCCTCCGGGCAGGACTCCTTTTCATGAATTATTGGGATATGCACTTGGACAACTTGGATATATTCGGCTTGATTCCGAACCAACTCAGAACCGGCACTTCTAGTTTCGGAGATACTAATTTTCCGCCGATAAAGGAATTCAATTGCTTGTAGGAAATGGTAAATTCGTATCACTCCAAACCAAGAATATATTGTGTTATCATCATCCAATGGTAATGTTTTTGCACTAATGTGCAGATTCACTGCAGACTGTGTATCATTAATTCAATAAGAAAATTGTAAAATAAAACATAATAATCCTCGTAACCCGAAGTTAGATCAAAATTTAATAAAAACATTGAAACATCATTGTATTTTTTCTTTGAGTTTTCATTTGAATTGATGTTTCCTTTTTCGTCTTCCCTATTACCATTGAATATCAATGATGAAAAGGGTTCTCTTTTCAATAACTGACGCGCTGACTCTAGTTTTGATTTCAATGTATTCAAATTAAAAGGAAATTAAATCAAAGACCGATAGTAAAATTCTCAAGGATTCAGGAAAACAAAAGCGATTTCATATTTGACTTAGCCCAAATTATAGCTACCGCCACACTTCATTCGCCCAGAGGAAGGAAGGATTGGGCAAGGATTAGATTTCCCGTTTTTTGGATAGGATGTCACTTGTCAGGTTCACACCTTTCCCTGTACCACTGCACTCCGTTGAGAACTGTACTGCGACCTGTTCGCCATTTCTAAGCTGGGTGAAGGAAGTTAATTAAAAAAATCGACACATCCTTCATGGCAGAAGCCGATCTCTGCTGGTTTCAAATTTAAATGGTTACACGTCCGTACACCGTTAAGTCACTCGAATTCGCGCTCTGCCTTTCGTCGATTGAAAATCCGAAAGTTTCATACGTCCTTCCATAGATCTGGCTGTCTCAGTCAATTTTGTTGAATTAGGTCTGATGCTGCCGTTTTTCAATGTCATACCAGTTCGTTTGAATTTGGTAAAAACGCATGTCCATCGTCGCAGCTTGAAGTGTAAAGTCTATTCATATTTCATCAAAAATAAGAAGTGGGTTCGGACTTCTGATTGGAAACGTCGTTCCTGGCCAATGCCTGACTTTGATCATTGAGGAAGTCGCGGCTCAGCTCAGTTACGCGTCGAGTGCTGATGGGTATGAGAAACCTTGTTTTTCGGATTTCTTAGTACTTCTTGCCGGTGCAAAAATTATTGAAGACATTCGATGAGAATTTTGAGTGTGACATACTCCGAGGTACGAATGCACAGGTTAGGTAGGGCATTTTTGCACGCATTGCCAAGTTTGTTTTAATGTTAGTTGTCAAACTACAATTTGGGAAGAAACCATGAAAGGAAATGTTGGCTATGGTCGCCCGAGTCTAGGGTGGAGTGACCCAGAGTCCGGGCCCCATGCTGTCATCGAATTTTACTACCGCAGCCCTTTAAAAATTAGAGCATCTTTCTTTCCATTTTCCGAAGTGGTTAGACTGTAGTACCTCTGAGAATGTTCTTTCAGTTTTCTTCGTGATTTTAAACAGAGAGGATATCTCTAATTTTACGTCGTAAAACTAACTTCTTATAATTTTCAGAAACTTGTTTTCTAATTTACGAATAATTGTCTTTGTTTTCGAATTATTAACTTCCTTTCAAACTGTACAAGTGTGTGCTTCTGTTAAACGTGCTTGTGAAGTTTGTGAATATTGTGTTCGTGGGATTACGAAGTGTTTTACTTCAACCGCAATCACCTCACCTTCTGCAACGAAACGGGAAGACCACACAGAGAAGAAGCTGATACAGAGGCTGAGGGAGAAACAGAGAGGGTGACTGAGACGGAGAGAGAGAGAGAGGAGCTGCACGACGTAGAAACAATAAGTTTATGCATGAGTTCTTTTATTTTAATCTTATTGGTTTTTTGGGGGGAAAAACCTTATTTTTATTGCCTATCTGGCACTGAGGAGGACCCCTATCCGTGGTCGAAACGTTTGCCAACTTTAACTTTTATGAAAAGCATGGTTGTTAATTTAATATAATCATAAGACCCTAATGCCAATACAAAAATCCGTCATCAGAACATATCTATTGTATTCTCAGCACCCAATGGTGATGTTATGTCAGCCCTTTATGAATGTTTGAAGAGTAATTTTCACCAAATAACTTCCAACTTTGTACCCGGAAAATGTCTCAAGAAATGAAAAATAGCAGTTTTATATAATACCTACCAACGTTATTTTTTTTTGAATTTTTCAGACAATAGATATTTTCATCTATTAAGTTACAGGTTTTAAAGTATTTTTCACCTAATTTGAAATTGTGCAAATGATTATTTTTGTCTGGACAAAATATTTTGTTCAGTCGAATCGTTATAAGTTATCATTTTCTGAAATTAATTACGCAATTAACGAATGCTATGTGTAAATGTGTCATGTTTGTTTTTTTATGATATTTGGCAACTATGTGAACAATTTTAATTCATTTGAACAATTTTTATATGTTCTAAATCGTGAAAATGTATAATTTTCTGGAATTATTGAAGTTTACAATAAATGTCCAGGGTTGAAATTTTTCTGAAAGACAATTTACCAGTATTTAAAGAATTATTATCACTTGCTTCTTCTTCTGGAAATGATGTAGAAAATTGCAGTTCTTTCAAATCTGTTTCATGACGTCGATCATTAATCTGTATTTTTGTATCTCAAACCAATCGATCTGAACAACAACTATCTTTAACGAATATTAGGGTATCAGTTCTGAAATAAAGAACGCCTGGATCTTCAAACAATAAAATTAATTTTTGACAAAGTATCACAACTTTAACCATTAGGAAGTCGCGTTTTTTCAAATAACTCTAAAAAGTCACGCGATCCTAGCCCGGTACCATTTCTCAAAGATCTTCCTTTTCAATATGTTTACATTACTGCGCGCTGATTTCCTTAAGAAATCAATTTTCTATACTTCAACAGGATTCTGAATCGAAAGAAGTCTATAGTGGTTTCATCTCGAAAGTGAAACACTTATTACGTGTAGACTTTTTTTAATTTGAGGTAAAAATCCTGAAAACTGTAATTTATTATCCTTTTCCGGTTCGAATATTTAATTTGATTTGAAGAGTACAAAATAACACAGAAAAAACTAAGAATAAAATTTCTTGCAGGAAATTTTTTGGAGAGATAAAGTTTTGTTCAGCCAACTTCGCGTAATTCAAAATACATGTGTTTTTCATGGAATAAGTTTAACCGATATTTGTGTAAAGTTTATCCTGTGAAGTAAATTTTTGTTGCAAATAATTTCTCGTCGGAAATCGATGTAGAGTTTATCTTCTGTTTTTCCTGTGAAAGCACACGTATTTTAACATTCTTTCTTCATTTTATTTCTTTATTTCACATTGACTTTTCTCTCTAGTTTAAGATGATTCAAAGAACTTCTCTTTTCAATATTTTTTCCTTGACATAGTTTATAACCAATTGAAAGCAATACCTTCCATTTAAGATGAAAATGTAATAATTATAATGATCATAATAAAACATTTCAAGTGATATGCTTATCTCTGAAGGACATTCTTGAAACTAATAACGTCGTCATCTCACATGAAGGTGAGATAACGACTACTTACTTTCATATTTGTGCTCTGATGATGCAATAGAATATTCTTTGGTTACATTTGTTAACCCAATTATATAATAAAGCATTGATCAGTTTTTCCCCTACTTTGCGAAAATGAAGATGGTCCATACATTCTTTTCCACTCTGGCGGTCATCTTCAATTCTATTGGTGAATATACTAGCATAATATATTAATATTTTCTAAAAATATTTTATATAATACATTCATGAATACGGCAATTCCTCAGGCCTTTAGAGAAAACTCAAAGTCCCGCCTTTCCAGCTTATAATCATGTAATGGTCATTTGTATGTTTATATCTTCAAAAATTATGACGTCAGAGACATATAATGGCCATAACATACCCATGAACTTGAAGAGCGGCACTGCACTTAATCAAATGTTTTAGAGTTGCAAACGGAAATCCAGGAACTCAATAAAATACTTCGAAGTTGGAAATGGGGATCCAGGAATATATGTTTTATGTTTAATATTTTTAAAGGCATGGTTGATGATTATATTCTGCGAAATTCCAACTGACAAAGAATATTCATAAAAATTAGCCAAATATTTTAAAAATACTGTCATTTTTTCTTTCTCATCTTGGCAAAAATAAAAATCGATTATTCTCTAGTTTCCAGCTTGGTGGTCATCTTCGATTTCATTTGTGAATACAACAATAATTAACAAAAAATCAAGACAATAATGTTTTGCTTGAAGTTTTTTTGCATCCTACATATTCTTGGCGAGATTCCAAATTATTTTTTTTTCATTTTGGATTGGAAAAAATGTTTTGTCTACTTCAGAATGTTTTAAGAATGTTGAAAAGAGTCCAATTTTTAACCAAATAGTTAATGTTTCTACTGAAAAAGTATGGATTTTTAATCAAAATGCAATTAGAAATTTTCAGTTAAGCAAGTTAGTTCTTATTAACAAAAAAATAGTTTTCGACCAAATAGTTCAAATTTTTTTGAAACAAGGAGACGGCCTTGATCATGGGCCCTCATCAGTGATTTATTTCTGAAATATTGTACAAAAAAATGTTTCTTGATTCGTGGAAGAAATCAAAAAAGGAATAGTTGAATTTTCTGTAGAAAAATTAACTTTCAACAAAAATATGCATTTTTAGCTAAATTGATGGATCATGAATCAAAAAAAGGCATTCTATGAAAAGTAGTTCATTTTAGAACTCTTAAGTAAAAACAAAATTAATTTTCAACCAAGCAGTTGCATTTTTAACCAAAAACGATGAATTTTTGAACTACAACATTAATTTTCTACCAAAAAAGACCTATTCTCAGCAAAATACAGGAGATTTCAGTCAACGAGTTGAATTTTCGAATAAGAAAGAATAATTTTCTGCCCAGAGTAAACTAAAATAAACAATAAACCATGTTTGATAAGAAAAATTGTTTACCTGACGTAGATACAGATCATTTATATATATATATATATAATTAAAAAAAAGTTAAACAACCACCGCAGGGTACCACTAAGAGCAACTTCCATCTGGCAAAAATGTCAATGGCCCCCAGTAGAACCGCGGTAAAATACACCTATGGCCACGTCTCACATCCGTGAGATGGGTGGTCACAGGGCACGTCGAAATCACAACGACAGGCCGGCGAAACCCTCGTGTGTTTTGAGGACACGAAGCGACCCAAGGATGACAGCTTTCTGCATCCATCTCGCAAGTGCCTTGGCATATTTTTGGCACGCGGGTATGGCTTTAAGGTTACGAACAAGTGATAATTTAGCACCTCCGAGAGCACCTATCACAAGGACAATTACTCGTACCGAATATTTTGGGTACAGTCGTTGCAGCTCTCTTTTAAGGTCTTGATACCTCTCCTCTTTTTCTTTCTCCTTTGCAGTGATGTTGTATTCGGACGGAGCCGAGAATTCGATCACGAATATCGTTCGTTTCTCGAAGTCTTGGAGAACGATGTCAGGCCTCGAGTGCGCAACGGAGACTGCTGCCCGAAAATCGTAGTTCCAGAAAATCTGACACTTCTCGTTTCGGACAATTGACTCTATATCCCTTGGAGCGTTCGGCAGGGCGGGGTCGCGACCAACACCGTAAGAGCGAAAAAGGTGATAATAAAGTACTCTTAGGGCCGCATTATGTCTATAGATATACGTTGTTCCTGCGTGGGTCGCACACTCCGATAGTATGTGTTCTAGGTACTCAGCGTGTGCATGACACGCTCTGCACCTATCACTGGGAACTTCTTGACATAAAATACGGGCGCGGTATGCTAAGGTGGAGATTACACCGTCCTGGCATGCGAAAATGAAGCCCTCTGTACCTGAATTGAGCCCTGATGATTCGAGGAAAGCAAAAGTTTTCTCCTTTGACAAGGACTGTTTTTCTGCATTTCTGTGAAAGTTTCCGCGCATATGCTTGTCGAGTAGCTCTTGGTGAAATTTTCTAACCTCTGCTTTCTTTACTTCGGCTTTTAGACGTGAAGCATCTAGATGGAGTAATGTACTTTCCTCACTTCTGATGTTGAAATTCAGGCTAAAGGCCTCGGCAGCTTGCTCCGCGGCTTTGTAAAGGAACGCTCCTTCGCCAATCATCTCGTGGTTCCTGACCATCTTTAGGAGAGGATCTCTGCCATTCGCAACTATGTAAGCTGTACTTAAAACAATTCGGTTATGAAGACATTGGAGATTCAGAAGTCCGCGTCCGCCTTGACGGCGTGAAATGTATAATCGTGGAACTGACGAATTGATATGTAAGCTTTCATGCATATGCATGATCTTACGCGTGGTGACATCAAGGGCCTTAAGCTCGTTCTTCGTCCATTGAACCACCCCAAACGAGTAGAGTAGAACCGGGACGGCAAGCATGTTAGTCGCAGATACCTTGTTCAACGCCGACAGATTGGAAGACCAAATCTGTCTAAGAAGATGCTTGTATTTGCTTCGGAGAGACTCCTTCACTGATGTTACGTCCTGAATGCGGCTTTGAGGCACGCCCAGGTATGTATAGGTCTCTCCAGTGTCAAGATGTCTAATAACACTTATATCTACAAGCTCAAGGTCCTTCGGAACGCCAGTAATCTTTCCTTTCTTCAAATGAATTTTGGCACACTTGTCCAAACCAAAGTCCATCCCAATCTCTCCTGTGTAGTTCTTGACGATATTTATAGCAGTTTGAAGTTTGCTTTTACCAGCGGCATAGATCTTCAGGTCATCTATATAAAATACATGAGTTACCTTATGCTCACGCTGATTAGTGTCGCCACAGAGGTATCCAGGAGAATTTCGTAGTGCGAGAGATAGAGGCAGAAGTGTGATGCAAAAAAGCAAAGGGCTCATACTGTCCCCTTGAAAGACGCCCCTCTGGAAGGTGACCTTGTTCGTCGTCAGACGATGATTCCTAGATTCCTTCTCTATGCATGTCACTATGTGTGGATGTACCTTCAAGCTTTCCAACAGACAGATGATGAGTCTATGAGAGGTTGAATCGAAAGCTTTCCGGTAGTCAATCCAGGCCATTGACAGGACGCGCTGATGGGCGGCAGCGTCTTTACAGACACACCTGTCAATTAGCAGGTTCTCTCGACAGCCTGCTACACCTATTTTCGAGCCTCGTTGTTCGTACATGTCTCGCCATACAGGCTCAATTCGTCGAACAATCCTGTTGTTTAGGACAGCTGTAAAGATCTCATACAGTGTGTTTAAACAAGTTATTGGCCTGTAATTCTCTGGACTGGACAAGTTGCCTTTTTTCGGTAGGAGTATAGTGCGTCCTAACACCATCCATTGCGGAATGGGCGTCTCCGACTTTATATATGAGGTGAATATGCGGGCCAAATGTTGGTGTATAAAAGTAAACTTCTTCCACCAAAAGTTCTTAATACAATCTGGTCCAGCACCGGAAAAGTTCTTCGTGCCTCTAAGTGCTTTTTTCACCTCTTCGGCAGTAACTGATGGGCACTCCTCCTCAGATTTTATGAGGCTGTCGCAAAACTCCTTGAAGCGGATGATATTGTCAGTATCTTCTTTCAACTCTAGTGTTCTCGGGATCTTGTACATCTCTCTCCAAAAAGTCTCTACCTTCTTGGGCTTGGTTGGATTTTTTACAAAAACAGGGGGATCACTGAAGAGGCGTGATGGGTCAGCAAGAAACTGTTGATTCTCCTTGTTCCATGTCTCCCTCTTCTGCATCCTCCTCCTTGCGATAGATAACAGCCTTATTTTGTCAACAATATGCTGCTTGATTGTCAGCAGCTTTGACTTGTGCAGTGTGTGATTCAAGGTCCTTAGTTCTTGGGCGAACTTTCGAACCATTTCCGTGAACGGTCTACCAGATGTTATGTAGTCAATCACACATTGAACACGGGACGCATTCTGTCTTGCCCATCCAATTTTCTTGTTCACTTGATGCAAGCGTCTTCTGGTCTTCTGATCCATCGTCGGTTTCAGCCTTCGATTTGAATCAGCCAAAGCTCTCGCAGCACCATAAACTGAGCAATTGATGGTCCAGAGGTCGGACTCTTGCGAGATATCTCCACGAAGGGAGGCATCCATTTCAGCCAGATCTTGGGGCTTAAGAGGAACTTGCATGTTGATGTTCCACCTTGTACTGAAATTGTAATCATCTTCCAGAAGGTGCCTGCTTTCTGCGTTTGGTCTTAATTTCGTTTCATCTTCGTTTGCAGCTTGTTCAAGCAGCGGTTGAGGAAGCGTTCCGCGTACATATCAATTTATCCGGAGGTAGTCGGCTTGATTTCTCAAAGACTGATGCGGAACGTATTGAAGCTCTGGGTGTTTCTGGCACCACAGAGTATGCATACGCGCCATGAAGCCTCCGCGAACAGGGATAATACTGGCATCGTAGCAGTCTAGCACGTCATTCTTAAGTTGATCCGTCCACGGAATGTGGGCGTTTCGCCGGTTCGTCGTCGTGTTTCCATCTAAATTATTTTCAGCACCCCGAACTCTAGGATGATCGGCATTGTTTGCCGATCTATTGTCGGGCGAATATAGATTAATGTAAAGTAAGGAATAAATATTAAGAGAATCATAAACAAAATGAAATTTGCACTTCATTTTGCAACATCTGAATAAAAGAATTCCAGAACAAAGTAAATAAATTAAAGAACACACATTTAATGTAATAAACACACATGATGAGACACAATCTTGAACGCATTTGTTATTTCAGATTTTATCCAATAACAGTTAGGTAATATTATTCAAAGCCAGCGAAGCGAGCCACACGTCATGATAATGTTGAATGTTTGTTAAAAATTCTCTTTTTTTTTTTGTTAAAAATTAGGTTTCTCAACTGAAAATACAACGATTTGAGTTTCAGATTCATCATTTTAAATCAAATCTCATTTCTTTGTTGTAAAGAAGATATTTTAATTGGCATTAGGGTCGAAAATATTTATTTTTATTTTGCAATTATTTGAAAAAAATATCATTCCTTTTTAAAAACGGGAGGTGTTTCGAATGGTTTGCATTTTTTTGTGCGTAAAAATATACTTTTTTAGAGAACGTTTAACTTGATCATTTTATGCTATACCAATAGAAGAACACGCAATTATGAATCTTCAAGCAAATATGACGTGATAATGATCACCGAGATGTTTACTGACACCAAAATAATAGATGATGTTTTTCCTGAGGTTTATTTCTTGACTGCTGCATGATTTATTAAAAACAAATCTCTACATGTGAGTCACTTAGAACTTACATGTATCCATCACTCATGCGCACACAAAGCCTATTTACATAACGACTCATAAAAATCTGATGAAGATGAGTATACATAGCAGTACACATATTCCAGAATTCTCAGTCGAAATTCACAAAATCTATTAAATATCAAGAGGAAAAATGAAGATCGCCAGCTACATTCTAATTCTTACATTTTCGGTTCATCTTGGTTTTGTTGGTAAGTTTAATTAGGCTGGCCATACCAATAATTTTTATATTTACATGCACTTCCTGAGGCTGATGAATTTTGTCCCACGATGTCTCTAGCCTTTTGCAAGTTATTGGAAATAAAATTGTTTTGGTAAAGGCATCTTTTGGATTGATTCCATTCAACTATGATGTAATGCAAAATTTGCAAAAATCATTAAAAAGTACATGCAGAACAAATAAAATATTTCAAAATATGGGAGACATGACTATTTTCACAAAATTCTATAAATAGTAGATTAGATGGCAAGGAGGGAAGAACAGCGATTGATATAGAATGGTTAAATTTTGTTTACTACACTAATTCAGAAACGAATATCAAAGAACATCTTCGCAGATTCTAATTGTTCAAATTCCGCGCGACTTGAGTGCCAAATCTGGACAGAGTGGCCTCATATATTTTCCCTCTTTCCAAGGCACTGCCTAATCCATCGTAAAGGATCGAAGGAGGTAAATAACAAAGGATCCTCGACCAGGTCAAACTGACATTCTTGTTCAAATTTCATGAAACTTTATATTTAGGGCTTTATAAGTTTCTGATTATGCATTTAAAGTGAAAATTACAAAATCCCATGTGGCGTTTGACAATTAGACATTTCTGTTCAAATTAAGAGAAACTTTGTACTGACGGGTTTATAAGAATTCTGATTATAATTGAGGAGTCAAAGTTATGAAATCCAGAATCAATCAAAATTTTAATCACAATTTTAGGGGGTTACGGAGATATTCGTGATTCACTTTTCAAGTGCAACTTCACAAAATTTAACTAGATTTATACAGAATATGGATTAGGAAGCTCATAGGTGAATAATGACAAGAATTTTGCGCTACTAACAATATGAATGAATAAGTTTGACTGGAAGCAACAACCAGAATTTCACAAAATATGACTAGATGTGTAGGCAACATTGATCAGTAAGCTTATTGGTAGCTATTGACAAGAAGCTTGCTCTAGTAACAATTTGTTATAGTGCATAGACAATAAATTTGACTTTCAAAGCCAACTAAAATTTGGTTTGCTTTTTGGCCGGTCAGGTTGATAAAATGCCAGAGCTTTCATACGAATCGAATAAGATTGAACATACCGGCTGGAATTTCCGAACAATACAAATCAAATTGGCTTTTTCCTCCTCGCGATGTCTTCAGCTTGGCTTGGTCTCAGTTCCTCGATGAGAGAGGGAAGTTGCAACCGTGCTTCAAAATTCACAATTCGCAACAATAGGACCGGCATTTGTAACTCAGCGACCGCAACAAAAAGAGGGCGTGTTCCGACTAGCGTTCGAAAATTCTCGGCAACATAAAATTGGAGAAGGTAACATAGAAACTCATCGGTGAGTTACCGAGTAGACGAGAATTCACGAGAAAGTTATTTGAAGAATTGTGAACCAATTATACATTCTTCTTGTAGAAGAAAGTTTTCATCAATCATATTAAAAAGGTGCTTTCTTCCAAAATAATTAAGCTATGTTGCAATGTTCGATTCATGTTAGCCAATGCCCATCACAAAGTTTTTTATGAATCGGTGAGTAGGTTGATTTAATGGTAAAGCTGATTCTTTCATCAGATTGAGTGATGTAATTTTCCTCTTCTTCTTGTTCCCTGCTAGTCTTGGTTTGAGTTTGAGGTGGTTGTTTGTGGTTTTGGGTGTTCCGGAAGTTTCGGGGCTCAACATAGCATTGGCAATGGCTAACTGTCGCACACGTGGAGTCCTGCGGCTTCTGCCCAAACGCGAATTTGGTCACTCTGATTTAAGCTAGCTTTTTGTAAGCCGGCCTACTGTAGGCTCATTGGTGTAACCAAAACCATTGTTTTATTCCGGTTTTTCTCTTCAATCCATGTTTTCGCCTCCAGTGCTTCTTGCAAAGCTTCATTTAGATTTGTTAACTTCAGCGGCCTTACTTGGCCTACTGACCGTTACGTTACTTACCGTTAAGTTCTCGACATCCCTAACGTGAATTGCACTGCTGCATATTTTTGTTAAGCTATAAGTTTTGCAGACATTGGACATTACTTGTATTATCAAAATTTGTCTTAAGCGAATGAGTGAATGCATCAAAGGTATCGATTTTCTATCAGCAAGAAATGTTAAAATATTTCATCTTCATGCCTTTTATTATTCAATAATTATTATTTAGAAGCTTTCAAGTTTCTACCCGAAAAGTAATTATTCATTTTCTAATAAAATAAATTTTCAATTCAGAATGCTGAATATCATTTTATTTTATACGCAGAATGTTGTAGGGCTTTTATAATTTGCTCATTCATTTCAATTATGTGAAAATATATGCTTCTTTAACAACTTCAAATATTGACATTTTTTATTCAGAAGTAATGACGACAATTTTAAAAATAATAAGTAATGTATGGGTATACAAAATTATAATTTTCTATTAGAAATATTATGAATAGGATACTATATATTTGATGAATAACATACATTTCTCTCTACTTGATAATGACAAAAACCCATTTTCCATTTTTCAGTTTCAAACTATTTATTCTTAAATTGTAAACTGGAATAAGCCGTTTTTTTTCCGTATATTCGATTGACTTTTGTTCATTGCAAAATCTGCAACGTCACAAGACATAGGCTTGATGAACGAAACTGCAAATTCTGTAGCAAGTATTTCTCAGTTTTAGTATTTCAATTTGAAAATTCATCTATTCCTAATCGTTCTTACAGAATTAAGTTCGCAGGGCGATTCATCTCTTGCACTTCCTCCTAAGAAAAGGTGGCAATCTTCTTCAGGCCAATCTTCTTCAAGCCATCAAAACCAACAAGCTGTGTCGGGTAAGTGACTCTATTTTTGAAGTAAATCGTTACAGATGCGTTACGCAGCAGCAACATCAACTCGCTGCAGTTACTTTACTTGAAGAAGTAACTTTAATTTGTCTAAAATTTATTGTAAATGTTGCACCCCAATCACTTTATTTTCAAAATTTAAAAAAAATACGCTATATTTTCAGATGTGAACAATAATACGTTTGAATATAATTAACACGAAGGCTTACAATTGTCTCCACTTTAGATCTTTAACTATTAACTATAATAATCTCGCAGTAATTTCTATAATATCAATGAGACACTTCATAACTATATGTTATGTTAAAACCTAATGAAATTCTCTTCATCATAAAGGCGTTCCCTTATGTGGGAATATTTCACCATATACATACAAACAAATGAATTTTTCAACAAGATTGACATATTTGTACTGTTCTATCTTAGAATATGTTACTCAGAAAAATTTGAAACTTGCACATTGTCTATATCGAGGTGAGATGTCTTGAAAGCCAAAAGAAATCTTCCGATCTGATAAAAGCTCCTTTCCGTGGATTATTGTTACAAAATTCATATTCTAGGAGGAAATCATCCATACTATTCAATTGTTAATAAAAAATCATTCAGGTCAACGAATGTCGTAATTTTCTCTAAAACTTCTGAAAAATTTATATCTACCATAAATGAAATTGTTTATCCATCATAGACTCTCTTAATTTATCGTTTGTGACAACTGTTATAAATAAAAACCCTCAGTGATCAACATTAAATTGAACATTTTCGTTATCAATTTTTAAGACAAGATGGAACCTTGTACTATCGCGAACTATTCTCGTACAGCAAGCTATTATTTATTCACACTTAGAAATCGAATGATCAAAAAAACAAGAGAAATTCCATTCGAGATTTGATGAAGCTCTAGAGATATCGATGAATAATTTTTTAAAGAGTTATCATTTTTCGAGATACAACTTGTCAAAAATCGACTGCTGTGGATTTTTTTTTATAATTTCTTAAATCCCAATCAACATAGAACATACGACTGAAAGATTATAGACGGTTTACGATACAAACAGGAGGCTATAAAAAGAAAAATTAAATAGAAAAAATCGTTCCTTCAAAAACATAGATTTTACATTATCATAGTGTTATTTGTTTACAAAACATTTAGTTTATTTATATTTTGTAATTATTTAATACAATGAAAGGATGTGAGCAAATAAAAAGATTGAAATTTTCGTATAATTGACCACAGTTTATTGAGATGAAAACCCACTACAAGTTCGAATTTGAATATATCCTTCTACCACAATATCAGGTAGAATTTCAGAGAATTTTCAGGTTTTTGCATCTGCTTAAGGAAAATCCGTAATCTTCCTTCCATTTTAATTTATAAAAGCTCATGCCGTTCCTTCAAAGTTTCTTTATAATTATATTTGTCACGTTTTTATGGAAATTATTTTATTCAAAAAGAATACGCATGATTATTTTTATTCAGTCATGTTTCAAATGAAACAATTTAGTAGATTATAATTGATAAAAGCGTGATGAATAAAATTGTAAAGGACCTTTTAAGGAGTAGAATAATCCTTTGCGAATTTTGATTGAATGAAAATCACATGTCGTATATCATATATCATATATCATTTTCGCCTAAAGCAAATTTTGCTTCTTGAATTTTCAGTACTATTAAGCAATGAAATTAAAACTTTCAAATTTTCTAACAAATTATTAAAAATATTACCCTTGCTCTATGTTAGTACTTTTCGCTGGATTGGAAAAAAAACCATAACATCAGAACATTTCTGAGAAGACTTGAAATTTATTAGAATTTTTACGTTGTGTACGTTTCTCATGATTTTAAAGTATTGTATACCAGGAGAGAGAATGAATTTTCAAGTCTTTTTTTAAACTTTTTGAACAAGAAACATGATCCCTCTATTTCTTTTCGCAGGATTGAGTCAGGCTCCTGAGGAGCATCCTCTTCGTGCCAGGGACAGGTCGCCTCCTGGTAGGCCTCCTTCTCCTAAAATACTTGGATACGAACTTGGACAACTTGGATACATTCGGCTTATTCCCCTCAGAAATCAGAATATACGATTCGAATTTCGAAGATGCGTTTTTCCTGTTGGTTATCCAATTAGATTGCGAACAGAAGAATATACCTATCTTCCCGTGCCAAACCATGAACATATTGTTTTATCAGTATCTAATGCTGACGTTTTCGCAATATTAGAGCATAGCGGAGTTCTTCGTGGAATATATTCAACAAGTAGTTCGCATGCGAGAATCAAAATGAATATGATAAGCGGCGAAGTTTATAATATGACTCGAGATGAAATGCAATATTGTCCAGTAGGCAAACGTTACCCAATCTCCCCTAAAACTTTCATTGAAGCTTCAGAAAATAACGATTCACTACAGTCCGAATGGAATTTAAATAGCCATCGTAACCCTGGTTCTTCTTCTTCTGACATAAAACATTCACCTGACCGGACTTCTCCTCAGGAGCCTTCTCTTCATGCCGAAGCCAGGTGGCCTCCTGAGTGGCCTTCTTCTTCTAAAGTACTCGGATATACATTCGGACAACTTGGATACATTCGGCTTATTCCCCGCAAAAATCAGAATCTACGATTCGAATTTCGAAGATACGTTTTTCCTGCTGGTAAATCAATTAAGTTGCGAGAAGGACAGAGCTATATTCCCGTGGAAAACCAAGAGCATATTGTAGTATCAGCATCCAATGGGGACATCTTTGCAATATTATCATATAGTGGGATTCTTCGTGGTATATTCAGAACAATAAAAACTCATCCCAGAATCAAAATAAATATGATGAGCGGCGCAGTTGATAATTTGACCCCAGATGAATTGCGAGATTGTCCAGTAGGCAGAAGTTATCCAATCTTCCCCCAAAATTTTACTAAAACTTCAGCAAATCGCGATTCACTACAGTTCGAATGGAATCCTAAGATTGAACGTGACCCTGGTTCTTCTTCTTCTGACAGACAACATTCACCAAAACAAATTCTGATCAAATCAGAACCAACGATTTGAATTCCGAATATACGTTTTTCCTACCTATAAACCAATTCAAATGCAAATAGATCTTACGAAATATGTGCTTAGTTCAAACCAAGAATATATTGTATTATGAACATCCAATGTTGACGTCTTTGCAATATTGGATTATAGCGGGACTCTTCTTGGAGTTATAGGGCAGATGAAAATAATTTGCGGATAAAACTAAATATAATGAGCGACGCAGTTGATAATTTGACTGCAGATTAAATAAGGTGTTGTCCAGTAGGCAAAAATCACCCAATCTTCCAAAATAGTTTTATTACAGCTTTCGCAAAATACAATTCACTAAAGCAGAGTGGAATCAGAATGGCAAACGTAATCCAGGTGCTTCTTCTTGGGCCAGACAAAATTCACACGCCCAGACTTCTCATCAGTAGCCACATCTTCATGCCAGGTCCAGTTTTCCTTAGGCCAGGACTCCTTTTCATGAATTACTGGGATATGCACTTGGACAACTTGGATATATTCGACTTAATTCCGAACCAAATCAGAACCGGCAATTCTAATTTCGAAGATACTAATTTTCCGCCGATAAAGAAATTCGATTGCTTGTAGGAAATTGTAAATTCGTATCACGCCAAACCAAGAATACATTGTGTTATCAATATCCAATGGTAATGTTTTCGCACTACTGTGCAGATTCACTGCAGACTGTGTATCATTAATTCAAGAAAAAATTGTAAAATAAACCATAATAATCCTTTTAACCCGAAGTTACATCAAAATTTAATTAAAACATTGAAACATCATTGTATTATTTTCTTTGAGTTTTCATTTGAATTGATGTTTCCTTTTTCGTCTTCCTCCCTATTACCATTGAATATCAACGATGAGAAGGGTTTTCTTTATAATAACTAACGCACTGACTCTAGTTTTGATTTCAATGTATACAAATTAATAGGAAATCAAATCAAAAACAGTTTGTTCAATTCTCAAGGATTAATAATAAAACATAATAATCTTTGTAAACCGAAGTTGGATCAAAATTAAATTAAAACATTATAACATCATTGTAATTTTTTCTTTGAGTTTTCATTTGAATCGTTGTTTTTGAAAATTTGATCTCAATGTAAATAACGAACTTTTACGTACGAGATTATAATTTTCAATATTGAAAGGCTGTGAAGAAGCTTGAATTGATTTTGGTCATTTGTTATAAGGGTTTTCTTTTCAATAACTTATAGCTACCGCCACACTTTATTCGCTCAGAGGAAGGAAGGAGTGCGAAAGGATTAGATTTCCCGTTTCTTTGATAGAACGTAACTTTTCAGGTTCACACCTGTCTCTGTTAGTGGAGGCACGTTAGGTATTTGTCTTCCATCGGTCCGAAATAGTTCGGATTTGCTAGATTTTTTTTTACGTACTGAACATGTAAGATAATGAAATATTCACACGTTTAAAATTCCCGCAAATTGTGTATTTAAGATACTTTCAGGCTTAAGTTAAATAGGAAATGTTCTGTAAAGAAATATCGTTTATGTACAAGGTAATGTTCAGAAATGAGTGTCAAAGTACCTTATACTGTAGTATAATGTATAGGACCTTGTTTGAGAAGGAAATTTTATGGAGAAAGTGGCGGAAAAGTAGAAAATGGGCAGATTTTTTGCGCGCTGAGGTATAGCGGTCTTGCTCAGGTATACGAAAAAAACGTTTTCGTTCCTGTTTGGCTGGCTTTCGGAAAGCATAACAAGTACTATTAGTGTACTATATCTAGTACAAAACTCAAGGATTCATTCCTCACCATGATCGTTGATGTTCATGATTGTTCCAATTTCTCGATACTGACTCTTGGTCCTGGAGTAGGATGCATGAGTTTGGGTGCATGGTTCTGTACATGTCGATATACAACCTCTAGTTGGTTGGTGGTTACCAGAGAAGGATATAGATGTCCTCTCCTAGCGTCGTATATGGCATCTAGGAGTTGATCGGCTGATCTTGTCTAGCTATCCGATCCGGCTCCCATCATTCTCGGCATTTCATTTAAATTATTAGTGCAGTTTAATAGTGGCATATATTCTCTGATTTGAATGCACGTAACTGCAGTAATGTTGAAATCTCTTCCAAACTGATTATGCTGTCTTTCTAGATTTCCTTCTTTTGGATGTATTTGCTCGAGATCAGCTCTCAAAATATGAGTTTGTTGCCCAATGAGGCGAGACAAATTCTTTTGGGCATCATTCACCTCGTTGATTTTTGTGTCTAATAGTCGTTCATCATCAAAGGTGAGAAGTCCTGCAACAGGTCTGATTATTCCTGGCTTCTTCCATTCGTCCAGAAGTTCTTCATTATTTTTACTTTCAGAGACATGAGTGCAAGGAATCTAAATAACGGAATCAATACCTCCAGTAACTCAGAACCAGGATTGGTGTTATGCAAGTGATTTTTTAAACTTGTTTATTGATATTTCAGATTTCTTTAGATTAAATCCGTGAACCTCCTCAACATCGCTGCCTTCGCTGTCCACCTGGGGTGGTCTGGTATCTACTATGACTTGTTGCAAAGGTGTAGGGTCCTTATGATGAAAAATGAAAGTTTCTGTCTAGAAGGTGCTGGTTTCTTGTACGGAATCTTGCTTCGTTCCCTCTTTCTCCATTTTCTCCTATCCCTTGGTTGCCAGGAGCGTAATAACATGTCAACTGTACGGGTTCTGAAGTCGATTTTAGTTCTAAGAAATTGTCTTTGTTAATAACGGTCGTTTGTGTCGCAGTTTCCAAGCCGTTCTCTTCCCATTTAGGCATTCAGACGGTTGCGCTGTTGATAAGAAATTTGGACTCTAATAATTCATAGCTGTTGGCTTCCGGCAGCTGTAGCCCCCGGAGAAGCTACCATGGCCGATTTGATTTCTGCCGCGTTGGTTGTTTGGCGTCCTGTAATTGTTTGCGAGACGTTCAGGGGATAGTTTTTGCTAAAACATACGTCAATTCCAGCTTGAGAGTTGCTTTTCAAATCAGGAACACTTGTCCCGTCAATGTATATATCATCGTATGAATCGCATAAAGAAGGTATCCATGGAGCTTACGGGGGTAAACGCGGGGGTACGCTTCCAGGTGGGCCGTTGCCTTAAGAGGTCGGTTGCGCAGATCCTACGTCTGGCAGAACGCTCTAACTCTTTCTAAGAACGGCGGCAACAGAATCTTCAATATCTTCCCCTTCAGATGATGATTCCGATAGAGAGGACTCTCCACTGAAGTGGGCATATTTTCGATTTTGAGTCCAGGGTGACGATTTCGTAGCCTTCAAGCAGTTGTTCTTCCGCCCATGTTAGGTGCTATCAAACATCCAGTTCAATACGTTTCTCGAGGTATAATAATATCAATGACATACCTCAAAAACGGTAATAATTTTGAAAATAAATTCACAAAAATATGCTTTACAATAAGATTCCTGGCATTTACTTACAGTCAATACGATGGATAGCAAATCAGTCTACTGTGAAAGCTTTGGCTTACCTAAAACAAAAAACAAAAATTTTCGTCATACAAACTGCGGTTTTTGATTTTTTTAAATAATAGGCACAGGTCTGCTACAGATTAGTGAACCCTTGGAAAAAATAGGAAAAGTTCCTAATTGTGTACACAAAGAGAGAGCCGTGTAATGTCAATACAAACACTCATCTACTCAAAAATTTCATAGGTCACGTGCCAAATTATCGAAACATAGAATAGAGCTAGTATTAACTGGCCATTCTCGACTGGATCTTATGAAATTGTTTCAATCATGTGAAGACATCACAAGGCTTTGGTAGAAGGTTAATCAGACACATCATATAACACGTGCCGAAATAATGATTTGTAAAATAGATCTGGTCCCAACTTGATCTCATCGACTAGTTTCGCGAAATTATGTGAATCACTTGTAGGGTACGGAAGGCTACACCAAAAGTTAATTAGACTATTCATATGACACGCGCCAAACTATATACGTTGGAGTGAAAAAAGGGGATCCGGGAACTTAATAAAATAGTTTGAAGTTGGGAACAGGGAACCAGATACATAACTAATTACTTTGGAGTTGGGAAAAGGGATCAAGGAACTTACTAAAATACTTTGGAGTTGGAAACGAGGAACCAGGAACTTGATAAAATACTTCTTAGTGGGAAACGGGGAAGCAGACACATAATGAAATAGTTTGGAGTTGGAAAAAGTGATCCAGGAACTTACTTAAATACTTTGAAATTGGAAACAGGGTTCAAGGAACTCAACAATATGCTTTCAAGTTGGAAACAGAAATTCAGAAACCTAATAAAATATTTTGGAGTTGAAAACAGGGATCCAGAGACTCACTAAAATACTTCGAAGATGGAAACGGGGATCCAGGAACTTAATAAAATGCTTTAGAGTTGGAAAAAGAAATCCAGAAGTAAAGTCGAAGTAGTTTAGATAATGTAAGGAATTATCATGTAATCAAGAGTAATACAAAGAATTAGGAGTAACGGAAATGGTCAACCCGAATGGTTTACAAGTATATAGTTGGAAATGTTTTTTTGTTCAAGACTAATTTTTCGACTGAAAAAAGGAACTATTCCATTTTTAGTCAAAAATTGTTCTTTTCCAGCTGGAAAGTAATTTATTTTGTTGAATTTTTTTTGTAGTGGAAACAATGCATCTTCATTATTTCAAAATTTAACTAGTCCGTTGAAAATTCTTATATTTTATTTAATTTAATCCAAAGTTATCCTATATAATCCAAAGTAATATGAGGTAATCTTCGTCCATCTCAATATATGGTCAGACTTTCTTGTCTTCGCATTTTTTGTGCGAAAAAATATACGTTTTAGAAACAGCGTTCAACTTGCTTATTTTATGCTATACCAATAGAAGTATACGCAATTATGAATCTTCAAGCAAATATGATGTGATAATACTCAACGATATGTTTACTGACACCAAAATAATACATGATGTTTTTCCTTAGCTTTATTTCTTGACTGTTACGTGATTTATTAATGCGCACATAAAGTCTATTCACAAAACGTGGCAGTTTCGTAGACAAAATTTCCACTGTGCGAATTGACTCATAAAAATCTGATGAAGATTAGTATACATAGGAGTACAAATATTCCAGAATTGTCAGTCGAAATTCACAAAATCTATTAAATACCAAGAGGAAAAATGGAGATTGCCAGCTACATTCTAGTTCTTACATTTTCGGTCCATCTGGATTTTGTTGGTAAGTTCAATTAGGCTGACCATAATAAGAATTTTCATATTCACATCCACTTCCTGAGGCTGATGAATTTTGTCCTACGATTTCTCTAACCTTTTGCAAGTTATTGGAAAAAAAATTTTGTAGGTATAGGTATTTTTTGGATCTTTTCCATTTAACTGTGATGAAATACAAAATTTTCGAAAATCATTGAGAAGTACATGCAGAACAAACAAAAGTATTTCAGAATATGGCAGACATGGAGAGATGGAAGAGTGCATTCTATAATGCAGATCAATTTTCTAAATTGAACAGTGCATGGTTATCATCCGATTCCATCATATCATTGGATCCCACCAAAGTAGGCAGAAGATCTTCAGAAGATTTTGAAACCAGTTCCAAATCGACTAAAAGAAGGAAAACACTATCTTGTTGCCACATACTTTCAAATTGAAATTGAAAATGATTTTTTTTATAATTTGTGCTCTACTGGGGAGAGGAACTTGGCTAAGTAGATAAGAAGTATGATATCAAGAGTTGAAGATAAAGAACATGGAGAACATGAAGAATTTCAAGGACAAATGGAGCCATTTACTTTAGTAGAAGCTATTTCCCTGGCTGAAGACACAAAGTAGATGGAACATCAACATGGAACTATGAGACAACAAGCTAAAGCACATAATGCTGACATTTTTCCTTTTCATAAAAGTCTTGAGGAAGTCCAGAGAGAGTGTCTGCCTCCCGAAAAAGCATAACAGTTACAGAGTCTGGGGTGAGGATTGAATTGCAAGATTTGTGCGATCATACAGTGAAGCGTATGTTGGAAATTCCAAACATTTTGCCACCAGATACACTTGAAGGGAAAAATGTGATGATGAAGTGTCAATATAAATATGGCTGTGATGACTCATCTGACCAGAGCGAATATAATCAAAAGTTCTGTGGAACGAAAAAATCAGATGCAGGAATCTTTATGATATCAATGGTGCCATTACGAATAATTCAAACTTGTTCCCATAAGCATGATAAGAATTGCTCGGAATGAGCAAAGCCCTTGGCAATTTGGAAAACGAGAATCCTGGATCTACAAGATTATGTAGGCTGATCATGTTTGAACATGCACTAGAAATAAGGAACGAACCACGACAGAAGTAGAGTTGATGGAAGACAAAATCAGAAAACTCTTACCTACAAAAATAAAAGTACCGAATAGCTGTTGTACCATAACTGTCTTTCATGATTTCGCGTTGACTATGGTAGATGGAAAGGTGTGTCAGGCTCGTCCTGGAACTCCTTCTGCTGTCACATGTTACATTTGTAATGCGAAACCATCGCCGATGAACGACTTACATAAACTTGTACATAATACAGAGAAGGTACAAAATTTCAGATACGGACTCTACATTGCGCGCGTAGATTCATTTGATGGAACTGATACTGCGCATAAGCCTATCGTTTAGGATTCTGCAAGTGGTAAGCAAAAACTGACAAAGAGAAAGCGAAAATGAAAACTGCCAAACAGAGAGTCGAAGAAGAATTCCGGGATAAGATGGGGTCATCATAGATGTTGTAAAACATGGCTCGGGAACTACTAATACAGGAAATACTGCTAGAAGATTTTTCAGAGATCCTGATTTGACTCCCGAAATCACAAATGTCAACAGGGAGTTGATCCGTAGATTCGGCATAATTGTGCAAGCAGTGGCTTCAGGGGAGGCAATTGATACTTAGAAGTTCGGAAATTATTGCCAAGAAACCGCGCAAATGTAGGTCAAACTTTATAATTGGTACTACATGCCAGTAACAGCACACAAGATTCTCATACATGGAGCCAAAATGATTGAATCTGCTTACCTCCCCATTGGTCAATTGACGGAAGAATCTGAAGAGGCGAACAATACAATTTTCAGACATCTACGAGAGTTTCGCACTCGGAAATGCAGCAGAGAGGCTACTAATAACGATCTTCGACGGAAATTGCTGATTTCAACCGACCCAAAAATTGTAAATCACAGGAAAAAATGGAAAAAGAAAGAAATTCTCCTTGATCCTGAAGCTCAAGATTTGCTTGAGACGTAAAATGGAAGCCTGGAGTCATATTTTGGCAATGAAAGAAGAACTTGCTTCAGAATTTTTTTTGTTCAATTTTCATTATTGAATTAACTTTTAGTATCGTTTCCCTGGTAAATTGAGGCACGTGAGGAATTTTGTACTCAATTGATGATGAAAAAATACTTTTCACTCTATTTCTAAGAAGCCAGAGGAATAAACCAAAAAAATTGTCATTTTTTCACCAAATATTTGTTTATTTATAAAAAACTGGAGAACTTTTTTCAAAAAACGGCCTCGACAGTTCTCTCCGGATTTTTCTCAGCTTTTCTTGAAAAAAAAAAATCTAAATCGGTCCACACATTCAGCAGGAATAGCATTTTGAACCAAAAAATGTACTGTTACCCCACTGTGCGTCACGAGACATAGGCTTGAATAAATGAAGCTGCAAATTATGTAGCAAGTCATTCTCAGTTTTAGAATTCAAAATTGAAAATTCATCCATTTTTATTTGTTCTTGCAGAATTAAGTTCGCAGAACGATCCACCTCTTGCACTTCCTCCTAAGAAAAGGTGGCAATTCTCTTCAGGCCAATCTTCTTCGAGCCACCAAAACCAACAAGTTGTGTGGGGTAAGTGAATGTATTTTTGAAGTAACTCTTTACAGATATGTTACACAGCAACAATATCAACTAACTAGCGGAATTGATTCAGCGCCTGTGAGAAACGACCAGTGCCGTGACTAAAGTTTTCACAAAAAGATTTACATTATAAGATCTATATTTGTTGAAATTTGCATTTCGTAATTGCCACTTTAAGTATCACTCATTTTCCACTTTTTCTTTGAATAATGACTGGATTTTAATATTATCTGAGCAAGGTACGAGTAACAAAATTATATCGAATCACAATTTATTGAAGTTTCCAAATTTTGGACGAGTTCGTTTAGAAATCATGAATAAAAAAGTACGCAAAACGTCTTGTTGCGCATCTATTCGAAGCTACGAATTTAAGATGAAAAATTGTCAAATAATATTCACACCATTTGTAAAATATTTGAAATTTACAGATTTTACTTATATCAACTTGGAAGAGAACAAAAATTAAAAGTAGAGTTAAATAATTCAGAGTTAAGCATTGTCAGAATCACCCTTAAGTCTGCCCCACAGGTTTTTTGTGTAAAATTCATATCCATGACAAATAAGTTCCATGATATTTAAGTTTTATATTTTTATGCCCTTTTGTGTTATCCTTATTTTTTTCAAATATTCAAGGCGGATTGAAGATGTTGTTTTTGAAAATCTTAATGTCTAAAATGGTCAACCTCACCGCAATTGCTCATAAAATATCTCAATATAAAAAATAAAAGAACTTTACACAAGATTTGCTTTACTTAACTTTTTCTCTTTTCTCTCTTTGACCACTTTTAAAACTGATGATCTTCAATTCTTGATTTCTGTTACTTGACTTTCCATTGTTTGAAGTTGTTTTGTATCTTTTTGCAAATTACATCTACAAATGAAGGGTGTGGCCCCAAGAGCATGCGAGTCCGTCGGGATAAATTTTTCAGGAAAGAGAAAAAACGATCTCAAAAATCGAATGATCAAAAAAACAAGAGAAAGTCCATTCGAGATTTGATGCAGCTCTAGAGATATCAATGAACAAATTTTGAAAAAGTGATCATGTTCCGAAATACAGCTTGTCAAAAATCGACTGCTGTCGAAACCGTGCTGGTTCATGGATTTTTTTTATTTTATTTAATCCTTATCAACATAGAACATATGACTCAAAGATTATAAACGCTACACGATTCAAATAGAAGGCTGATAAAAGAAAAATTAAATAGAAAAAATTGATCCTTTAAAAATATGGATTTTACATCATCACCGTGTTATTCGTATACAAAAAATTTAGTTTATTTATATTTTGTAACCATATAATACAATAACAGCATGTTAGCAAATACAAATATTGCAATTTTCGTACGATTGATCACAGTTCATCGAGATAAAAACCCACTATCGGTTCGAATTCGGATATGTCCATTCACTACAATGTCAGGTAGAATTTTGGATAATTTTCAAGCCAATAAAATGCCAGCTTATGCTGTTCCTTGAAAGTTTCTTTAGAATTACATTTGTCACGTTTTTATGGAAATTATTTTATTCGAAAAGAATACGTATAATTATTTTTATTCAGACATGTTTCAAATGAAACAATTTACTAAATTATAATTGATTAAAGCGTGATGATTAAAATTGCAAAGGAACTTTCAAGGAGTAGAATAGGCTTTTGTAAATTTTAACTGAATGAGAATCAAATGATTTTTTCGTTAGGAAATAAGAATTAATTACAAAAATAAAAAATAAAAAGAAAACAATGTTTTGTGTTAAATTCAAACGCAGTGAGCCTCAATTCCTCTCAACCTGACAGTTCTGTAGCACAACTTTTCTTCACAGAATACTTTTCTCATGATTCTAGAGTATTTTATACCAGAAAAGAAAATAACTTTTCGAGTCTTTTTTTATTGGAATTTGTTCAACAAGTAACATGATTCCTCTATTCCTTTTCGCAGAATTGAGTCCTCAGTCAAGCAGAGATTGCCTTGATACGCCCCGCTTAGTGGACTGTCGTTCTTCTCCTTCTCGCCGTATACCTCAAGCTCCTGAGGAGCATTCTTTTCGTGCCAGGGACAGGTCGCCTCCTGGTAGGCCTCCTTCTCCTGAAATACTTGGATACGAACTTGGGCAACTTGGATACATTCGGCTCATTCCCCGCAGGAATCAGAATATTCGATTTGAATTTCGAAGATACGCTTTTCCTGCTGATTATCCAATTAGATTGCGAACAGAAGAAAAGACCTATTCTCCCGTGCCAAACGAAGAACATATTGTTTTAGTATCTAATGCTGACATTTTTGCGATATTAGAGCATAGCGGGGTTCTTGGTGGAATATATTCAACAAGTAGATCCCATGCGAGAATCAAAATGAATATGATAAGCGGCGCAGTTGATAATATGACCCGTGATGAAATGCGATATTGTCTAGTAGGCAAACGTCACCCAATCTTCCCCTCCAATTTTATCAAGGCATTAGCGAATGAAGATTCACTACAGTCTAAATGGAATCCTGATAGCGAAAGTAAACCTGGTTCTTCTCCAGGTCACAGAAAACATTCAATTGATCGGACTTTTACTCAGGAGCTTCCTCTTCATGGCAAGGCCAGGTCGCCTCATGGGTGGCCGCCTTCTCCTAAAGTACTTGGATATACACTTGACGAACTTGGCTACATTCGGCTTGTTCCCTGCACGAATCAGAACCTACGATTCGAATTTCGAAGATATGTTTTTCCTTCTGGTAAACTAATTAAGTTGCGAGAAGGGCTGAGCTATATTCCCGTGGCAAACCAAGAACATATTGTAGTATCAGCATCCAATGGTGACATCTTTGCAATATTATCATATAGCGGGATTCTTCGTGGTATATTTAGGACACTAAGAGCTCATCCCAGAATCAAAATAAATATGGTGAGCGGCGCAGTTGATAATTTGACCCCAGATGAATGGCGAGATTGTCCAATAGGTAAACATCATCCAATCTTCCCCAAAAGTTTTATCAAAACTTCAACAAATTGCGATTCACTACAGTTAGAATGGAATCTCAAGAGTGAATGTAACCCTGGTTCTTCTTCTTCTGGCAGACAACATTCACCTGAGAAAATTCTAATCAAATCAGAAACAACGAATTGAATTTCGAAGATACGTTTTTCCTGCCTCTGAACCCATAAAGATGCGAATAGGTCATACGAACTATTCTTTCCGCCAAAAAAGGAATTCGATTGCATGTAGGAACTGGTAAATTCGTATCAAGCCAAACCAAGAATATATTGTGTGAAATGTAGAAGACGAAAATAACACATTTCTTTGAAAGTTGTTGCAAATTGCGGTTCACTGCAGACTTTGTATCATTAATTCAATAAGAAAATTGTAAAATAAAACATAATGATCCTTGTGACCCAAAGTTGTATCTAAATTAAATCAAAACATTAACACTAGAAGTACCGGGATTTTCTGTCACCTTTCGTTACTACGAGGGGTCAATTGACCCATACCTGGGTCGGGTGTCAAATAATGATTTTGAACAGTTTCAACAGTCAAAAGTAAATGATAAAAGTATGCTATATTCATATTACATCGTTAATACAAGTGAAGAAGAGTAGTAAGTCCTAAAAAAGTGCAACAAAGAAGCGAAAATGCTCGCCTACCCCAGCGTAGTCCTATCGACGTCGCACGTTTTTATCTTAATTTTTCAGATGTACCTTTTTATGCAAGATCTGCGAATTGACTAGAGATGAGCTTAAGTCAGTGTAATTAATATCTAGCAATGGTTTCCAGTAGTTTCAAGTAAGAAAAAAAAATTGTTTTTAATGTTTGAAACAATTTGATGAACAAAATCCATTTTTTGTGACTCGCAATGATAAGTTGTTTGAAATTCACGGTTTTTATATAGAATATGAGAGAAATGTATGCCTAATTATGATTATTTAAAAATATCTGCTGCTTGGCAGCATTATTCAAAAAATTTTCATAAACAAATACACAGTTTTCGTATGTCACAATGAATCGGCTCCTTTTTTTGTGGAATCGACCAAAAATGTCTTCACAGATAAAAACTAAGAGTAATCTTCACCCTGATTCTTAAGTAAAGATTACCTGCAACAAAAATTACTGTTTCTGCCCATCGAGGGGAATATTTGTGTTTTACCTATACGAACAGGTAAAAATACGAAGTTTGCTGCAACACTATTTACCCTAAGTTTTTTCTGTGTTGCTAGTGACTTCTTGATGTCATTTTTTCAAATTAACAACAACTGGTGATTATTTAAAAATTTTTGTGAACAAATTCACAGAGAAAATCTTAATCAAAGAAACGATGGGTCCCCAAAAATGCCAGAGTTGACACATAAAAAACTCCATAACTTTTTTTTTTTAATTTCAAAGAAAAATCATAAAATGATCTCGGCACGTTATTCTGAGCTCTGCTGTACTATTAAAAGAACACTTCAAAAAAACGAAACTCTCATGAAACAACCTTTATGTTATTGCGGCTTGGCCCCCCCCCCCACAAAAGGACCTGTGAGACAAAATAATGTCTAAGATTATATTTTTTATTTATAAAAAAAATTCAAGTACTTTCTTGTCCCGATCAGGCAGTACTGAGTTGTGTAAGCAGCAGGCTGAAAAAAAATTAACAATTTTAACAATTATAATTTGTTTAAACAGCATTTTTGCTCCCGCAAATCATGAAAAGTTACTCTGTGTCGTTATAAATGAAATTATATATCAATATTTAATATAAATGCTAATGCACATTTGGCAATTATTCAAACAATTTTAATTGGCTCAAACAATATTTTCTCGCTACTATTGTAAAAAATGATTATTTTCTGTAATTGATGACAAAGTTAATGAAAGTCGGAAGTTATACATTTTTCAGGTTGCGAAGGAAATTGTGGATACAGGAAAAGTGGACTATTCTGTACACAACCCTTTTCCAAATGCAACGGCATGAATGGTTCCATATGTTCACCAGCAACAGCTTTTGGTGACAATGATTATCAGGAACATCATGTTACCTAGGATGAGTTTCTTTTAAATTTCGTTTTGTAGCCTATTGATTCTTTAATGAAGTGTTTCAAATATTCTTGTTGGCCTTTTTACTGTGAAAAATGTTTGCACTTATGTCCTTTTGCCGTGGGTTTGCCTGATGAAATGTATGACGAACGGTCGAACGGGTGGATGGATCAACAACGGAAAAATACTACATTCATAAAAAATGTCACTTCGAAGCATGGAAAACTGAAATTTCTTGAATTAAAAATTTTTTGAATTTTAAATAAGTTATTTTCACAAACGCTATCAACATGAGATTATTCATGCAGTAGGAATATAATTTTTTAATTGAAAAATTTCCGTAGTAGGAAGAATCTTTCATCAAGAACGTTTAGGGTGAAGTGAATGTAAGTTATTTTTCCACGGGGCTTCACTGATGATATCACTAAATTTTGAATGCGACCGAATTTAAAAACTTACGTGAAATAAAATTCGTTTTCAATGTTCATTTCAAACTGATCCAGCAACACCTGATAGCGACTATTCCTTTTAGTCTCATTTCACAAGCGTGTAAGTTATAGTTTGAAAAGGTTCTTAAAAGACATTCTATAACATTTTTGCGAATAAAGCAAAAATTTTGATTAACTTTTTGGTACTTTGCGATGATGTAATTTCGAAGGAAATGTAACCTTCAATACATATCAGAAAGATCATATGTTTCATCAATATACACTAAACGGCAATAATTCTTCGAAAAATATGGGAAAAATAAAATTTGCAATTTAGGTAGCGACTTCTTGGAATAAAGCTTTACAATTTTTATTTATTTTTGCAGATGCATTCATTTATAAAGATGCTAAAAACTTGGGAGAAAAAATTTCCAGAATGTCACGGAAAACATCAATCTCCCGCAATTTTAAAGCCAGCCACAAAGTATGGTTTTCTAATAATTGAGCAAGAAGTGAAATTCACAAACACTATTCAATCACCAACGAAAATGACTATAAAGAAGCCTGGTCACACTTGTATTAAACGTTGATTATTTATTCAAGCTATCCCAAATGCAGGCTTACATTTTTAATTTTATATTTGAAAATCGATTTATTAACGTGCATTCCAAAAAACGATAAATAATTATCACTATCCTTGCGTCATTTTTGTTGTATAAAATGGCGAGTAACTCTTTTGGGGTACCCTTGATTAACATGTATATTTTCGCTAATTTGAAAATTTTGTCGTTTCCGAAAATCTCTTTGCGCAAACTGGTCCACTTTTTTGTAATCACCCTTATTTAGTAATAAAAAGGTAATATCACCCATCGAATACAAAAATATAGCCAATACACTTTACTTCTCACTAAAGAATTTCAGTTTCAAATCTAGGTCAAAAAATGGGATAAACCTTCAATTTAAAAAAAAGGAAGAATAAAAAAGGATCAGGTTTAATATTCAACTGTTTGGTAGGACATTCCGTCTTTTTGTCTTTAAAATTCAACAATTTGGTAGAAAATTGAAATATTTCCCGAAAATGAACTTGTTGAAGGAAAATTCATATTGTCGATTGAAAATTCAACTACTTTGGTAGAAAGACCAGCAATCTGGTTTGAAATTAAATTATTTATGTGCAACTTGACGTATTTGTTGTGGGAATTCGTCTGTCATGGAAAACATTATTTTTTCAAATCTGAATACGCAGCTATTCAATAAGTTGGTAGAAAATTAATTTATTTTGTTGAAAACTCATCTGTTTATGTAGAAAATTAATTTTATTCGTTGAAAATTCGATTCATTTCTGGTTAAAAGTTAATTTACAAACCAGAAATTCAACTATTACAGTTTTGGTTATCTTTTCTAGTTGAAAAATCTGCTATTTGGTGAAAAAATTTTCTATTTTATTGCAAGTGTAATTATTTTGTGTGAAATTCAACTATTATAATTATTCAATCTATTCGCAATGTAGGTTCGAATTGTTAATTGTGTGCCAGGAAAGACTGTATTATAGTTAAAAATACCGTCAAATACTACACCTGGAAAACCTGGCTTGAAATTTATTTTTTTATTGAGAAATTCAACAATTCTATTTCTGGTTGCAAACTGATCATTTTTAGTTGAAAATTCAGGTATCTTGTTGGAACTGCATGTATTTTGTTGAAACCTCAACAGCTTGTTTGCAATATTTTCTCCCTCTTGACAGAAAATTATTTCATAATTGAAAATTCCACGTATGTTTGATGAAAGAAGGCAATTGTGGACGACTTTCAGCTTTATCAAAGTAATTAGAAGCTGATTGCGATACACGCAGATAGACTACGTCATCTCCAGCGAAGGTTTCCTTCAAGTCATTTGTTTTGAAAATTATGAAATTGAATTATTCATGCTCTAAATCTATTTTACCTTGCTTTATTGACGGCTCGTGTTTACATTCACCGAAAATATTTGTTTAAATTTGAACGAATTTTAGTTATCATTTAATATTATTGAGGAAATTTTAATTAAATCGAATTACATTGTAATTTTCAGAACGAATATTCAAGAAGAACTTTAATTCTTCCCAAATAAAAAAAATGTCCATAAAAACCTTTCTTTTCAGCTTTTTTTTTTTGTCACATACATAGTTTATAACCGATCATAAGCAAAACCTTCCATTTGGGATGGAAATTTTACAATTAAAATGATCATAATAAAATATTTAAAGCGATATACTTATCTCCGAGGACATTCTTGAAAATAATAACGTCGTCATCTCACATATAGGTGAGATAACGACTACTTACGTATATATTTGTACTCTGATGATGCAATAGATTATTCTTTGGTTACATTTGTTAACGCAATTATTCATTAAAGCATTGATCTGTTTTTTCTCTACTTTGCGAAAATGAAGATGGACTATACTTTCTTCTTCACTCTGGCGGTCATCTCTTGTTCTATTGGTGAATATACTAATATAATATAATAACCTTTTTTCTTTATATTTAATATAATTCATTCACGAAGTCGGCAATTTCTCAAACCTGTGGAGAGAAATCAAAGTTACCCTTTCCAGCTTATAATCATGTAATTGTGATTTGTATATTTATGTCGTCAAAAATTATGAAGTCATAATAGAATTTGTAACCATATAGTTGAATTTTCATTTTCAACCTACAAAGACGAATTCATTCGACGATAGTTGAATCACCGAACTTAAAAGCTCAATTTAAAACGAAAAGATCATTTCCACCCACTAAGGATGCAGTTTTTACAAGAAAGTAAAACATTAATGTATTAATTCTTTCAGTTTTCAATCAAGAGGTTGGTCTTAGGAACAAAGAATTGAATTTTGAGAAAATGGTTCATTTTTTCACGAAACAGTTACATAAAAAAACAAGTTATTTGCGAATGAAAGTTTCTTTTTAAATACAGTTCTTTGACATCATAATAATTTCTAGGCCAAAATGATACTGACATTGTCTAGAAGTGAATAACGTGTATTAATAACAAGAATTATGTTCTTCTAAATTTAAAAGTATTTACAAGAATTCGATGAAGTTTATGAGAATTCCAGGTGATTTTTAACCAATTCAGAATATTATTATTTCCTTCACTCAATGATTTGTTTTTTAACCTGTGATCGATACAAATGAGTAACAACATAAGATACGAATAGGACCAAAAAGTAATCCTATGGAGCTAGTATAAACAGCAGAATGAAATGAAGTAGATTACAAAAAATTGTATTAGGGAAAAATCGCTTTAGTATCCAGATAGTCACGTCTCGAGAACGAATGTTCTGATTCGTAGAATTTAAGGATCGGACAATGCAACTTTGCGCAGCTCGTGTGGACATTTAGAGTTTAGAAGACTCAACCAATACTGACTATTGACTGTCTTGGTTGCTGGCTCTCCCATGATTGATATACTTGAGTCTGATTTGGTAGGATGAACGGCTAGTAAATGATAAAGATCTTCTGTTACAGAAAGTTTACAAATGAGCAGAGTTTAGCAGGATCGTATGTAAATTTATTTTTTCCGAAACGTATTCAACTCCCGATAGAGCCCAGGGGTAATCTAAGGAGCAGATATAAATGAAACTCCAGATAGAATTCAAGTTGTGGGAAGACTTAGAGACGACTCGAATGGAGGGATCTATTATAGTCAGAATGCCACAGATAGTCAGAAAAGTTATTTAGAAAAATATTCATGTTTCAATGGAAACATCTTTTAGGATACCTATCATCAGACATACCTAGAAAATCTCGACAATCATCCTAGCGCTGACTTGAAGATATCGTAATAAATTCCAGAAATTGAAACAAAACAATGTGCTGTTTTGAATGAAAACACATTGTGTCTCAATCATTTTCAACTTGACAGTTCTGTGGTGCAACTTTTCATTACAGAATACTTCTCTCATGATTGTAACATATTTTATACCGGACAGGAAAATTAAGTTACAAGCTCTTTTTGAAATTCGTTCAACAAGAAACGTGATTCCTCTATTTCTTTTCACAGAATTGAGTTTGCAGTCAAGCAGAGATTGCCCTGATACTCCCCGCCCGGATCGCTGTCGCTCTTCTCCTTCCCGGTATACACTTGAGGCTCCTAGGGAGCATGTTCTTCGTGTCAGGGACAGGTCGCCTTCTGGTAGACCTCCTTCTACTGAAATACTTGGATATGCACTTGAACAACTTGGTTACATTCGGCTTATTCCCCGCAGAAATCAGAATCTACTATTCGAATTTCGAAGATATGTTTTTCCTGCCAGTTATGCAATCAGATTGCTATCAGGAGGAAGGAGATATACTCCCGTACCAGGCCAAGAACATATTGTTTTATCACTATCTAATGGTGACATTTTTGCGATCTTCGAACATCGATGGGTTCTTCGTGGAATATATTCGACAAGAAGAACTCATGATAGAATCAAAATAAATATGATAAGCGGCAAAGTAAGTTGTATGACCTTAGATGAAATGCGATATTGTCCAGTAGGCAAACGAAACCCAATCTTTCCCTACAATTTTGTTAGAGCTTCAGCAAGGGACGACTCACTACGGTCTGAATGGAATCCTAATAGTGAACGTAACCTTTGCTCTCCTCCTTCTGGCAGACAACATTCACCTGACCAGACTTCGCCTCAGGATCTTCCTCATCATGCCGAAGCCAGGTCGCCTCCTGGGTGGCCGCCATTTTCTGAAGTACTTGGATATACACTTGGACAACTTGGATACATTCGTCTTATTCCCCGCACAAATCAGAACCTACGATTCGAATTTCGAAGATACGTTTTTCCTGCTGGTAAACCAATTAGGTTGCGAAAAGATGAAAAGAGCTATATGCCCGTGCCAAACCAAGAACATATTGTAGTATCAGCATCCAATGGTGACGTTTTCGCAATATTAACGTATAGCGGGATTCTCCGTGGAATGTTTACGACGCATAGAGCCCATGCGAGAATCAAAATAAATATGATGAGTGGCGCAATTGATAATTTGACCCTCGATGAATTGCGAGATTGTCCAGTAGGCAAAAAGCATCCAATCTTTCCCCAAAGTTTCATCAAAACTTCAGCTAATTGCGATTCACTACAGTCCGAACTGTATCCTGATAGTGAACGTAATCCTGGTTCTTCTTCTCCTGGCAGACAGCATTCACCTTAACAAGTTCTGATCAAATCATAAACATCTATTTGAACTTCGAAGATACGTTCCTCCTGTCTATAAACCAATTAGAATCTTGACGTTTTGGCAATATTGGATTATAGTGGGACTTTTCTTGAAATATATGTGGGACAGATAGAAATAATTCACGGATAAAAATAAATATGATAAGCAGCGTAGTTGATAATTTGAATCCAGATTTTGCGAAATTTTGCAGACGTTTTCCGAAGTTTTCGACTGGAAAAGAATAGTTCTCAACCAAAAGTGGCATAGCTCAAATATTCTGGTTACATGTAGGATTGCACCGCATGAAAAGTGAATTACTTGAATTACCTGAATTATTGAAAATGGTCTGGATTAAAACTAGATTACATTCGATTACTTGAATTTTACTGGTCTACTAGTTTGGGAAACAGCGGTACAATCTTCAAGCTGAAAAGACCAATTTTTCGAAAATAGTTAAATGTAAAAAAAAGTTCATTTCAAACCATGAAAGATGACTTTTCCACTGCAAAAGATTTATTTCGTGCCCGAAAAATTGAATTTTCTAAAAAAAAGTTCATTTGTAACCAAGATGACTTTTCTATCACGAAAGATGAATCTTCAACCAAATAGATGAATTTTCTGCAAAGAGGATTAAGTTTCTAACCAGAAAGAGGATTTTTCAAAAAGGCACATGAATTTTCTACCAATAGTTCATTTTTCAACTTATAAATCATACATTACCAACCAAGAAGGGAGTAGTTGATTTTTCTGTAGAAAGAATATTTTTCAACAAAAAATATAAATTTTCAACTGAAATGATGGATCGTGAACCAAACAAAGGCATATCATTAAAAGTAGTTAACATTCAAACTCTTGTATCCAAACAGAATAATTTTCAACCCAACAGATGCATTTTTGATCAGAAACGATGAATTTTCGACTAAGAAAGATCAATTTTCTACCTAAAGTATAGATAAATGAACCATAAACCATCTTGAATGGAAAAATTGTTCACCTAACCTAGACACACATCATGTTTTGATATATATTCAGTGGAATGATAAATTCTCGAGGTTAACTGCGAATATAGATATATGTAAAATAATGAAAAAATATCAAGAGAATTTGGTTGAAACGCTTTGGTCGAAAGATCAACAATTCTTGTAGACAAAATATGCTTTTGCATGGATGTTTAACTATCTGTTCATTCATGTAATTGTTCGAAAATGTTTATATAAACATTCAGAGTATTCAAGAAATATTTTTCCAATACAGAGTAATCCAGGTATTTCCGAGTGAATCAGGTAATCCAAGTAATCCACTTATAATCTAGGGTAATCTATTGTTAATCCAGTTAAGTTGAAGTAGTTTAGAAAATTTAAGTAATAAGCATGTAATCAAGAGTAATACAAGCAACAAGTTTTTTGAAAATTCTTATATTTTATTTTATGTTTAAGCAATAAAAGAACACGCAGTTATAACAATTTAAGCAAATATAATGTGATAATAATCACCGATATGTTTATTGACACCAAAATAATAAATCATATTTTTCCTTCGCTTTATTTCCTGACTGTTACGCGATATTTTCATGTCTAGATGTTTACCTATCAAAAACATAAATTTCTACAATTGACTCACTAAGAACATACATATATCTATCACGCATACTCACATAAAGCCACATAAATTTCCACGTTGCAAATTGACTCAGATTAATATGATGAAGGTTAGTGTACATAGCAGTACAAATATTCCAGAATTCTTAGTCGAAATTCACAAAATCTATTCAATATCACGAGGAAAAATGAATACTGCCAGCTACATTCTAATTCTTGCATTTTCGGTTCATCTGGATTTTGTTGGTAAGTTTAATTAGGCTGACCATACTAATAATTTGTATATTCATATACACTCTCTGAGGCTAATGAATTTTGTCCTACGATGCTTCTGACCTTTTGCCAGTTGTTGAAAATAAAATTTTTTCAGGTATAGATATTTCTCGGAACTTTTCCAGTCGCAGATCTATATGGTAGTTGACAATTATAATTTTTTTCAAATCATGAAAGTTCGTAGTTAGGTCTTACGCTTTTTTTGATTATAAATCGGAACTCGAAATTGCAAAATTGAATATTGCGTATACATTATCGTGGTTGTTGGTTAAAAGTTCAGAGTTCAGAGCCAACTCAAGTTTGTTTGCACTTTGGATGGTCAGGTTAATAAAATGCCAGAGCCTTCACACGAATTGAATAAGATGAATAATGCCTCAAAGTTATCGATTCTCTATCAGAAAAAAATGTAAAAATATTTTATCTTCATGCCTTTTATCATTGGATAATTATTATTTGGAAGCTTCGCAGTTTCTACCTAAAATGAAATTATTTATTTTTTTTATTCATTAATAAAATATTGGAAAATTTCCTCCCTCTTGAACAGTGAAAAAGTTGCTAGAGGAAACTTGAAGAAAAGAAATTTGGGATTAGAAGGCTAGATATCATTTTATTTTACATGCAGCATGTTGAATCCTCAAAAACTTCAAATATTGACATTTTCCATTCAGAAGTGATGAAAACTATTTCAAAAATAATTAGTAATGCATAGGTATAAAACATCAGAATTTTTTATTAGAAATTCTTAGTTCCTTCCACTGGGTCTCGCAAAGGAGGTTCAAATATGAATGGAGGACAGATTTTGTAAACGCTACCATCACTATAGGATTTACTGATATAGTTTATTGATGTTAGGTTGGCGGCAGTGGAAGATAGCGCAAGATAGCACAACTATTTGAATCCTGCCTTCGCTTATTAAGAAGTAATAGTGAAAGTTAAATGTCCTGAAAAATCAGCCTAAATTTGCTTAAAAAATATTTACGAATCGAACCGGCGAACATCGTGCGATCCCTGAAATTCCAGAGATCCATTTATTTTATTTTCACGATTTACTTTGTTTCATTGCAAAATCTGCAACGTCACAAAACATAGGCTTGAATGAATGAAACTGAGAATCCTGTAGCAAGTAATTCTCAGTTTTAGTATTCGAAATTGAAAATTCATCAATTTCTATTTGTTCTTGCAGCATTAAGTTTGCAAGACGATTCACCTCAATTACTTCCTCCTAAAAAAAGATGGCAATCTTCTTCAGGCCAATCTTCTCCAAGCCACCAACGCCAACAATTTGTGCGGGGTAAGTAACTTTATTTCAGAAGTAAATCGTTACAGATACGTTACACAGCAACAATATCAACTCGCTGCAGTTACTTTTCTTGAAGAATTAACTTCAATTTGTCTGAAATTTACTATTAATGCTGCAACCCAATCACTCAATTTTCAAAATTTACCAAAAAAGATGCCACTTTTTCAGGTGTGAGAAGTAATACGTTTGCATATGATAATTAACACAGAAGGCTTACATTGGTCTCCACTCGAGATCTGCAACTATTAACTATAACAATCTCGCAGTCATTTCTATAATGTAAATGTGAAACTTTATTAGTGAATTTTATGTTAAAATCTCATAAAATAATTTTCGACATAAAGTCGTTTCCTTGCATGAAAATATCTTATCATTGATTTCAAAGCATTGTTACATTGTTACATTCTCATCCAAATGGAAAATTATCAATTATTAATATTTTTATTATTGATAATTAGTTTTATGTAAAATTTAACCTAGTCGGCTTTCGTCAAATCTCTACTTTTGGAGACACCCTGAGTCAGCGAAACCGATTTTTCGCGAAGGAGGAATCTGTATGTCTGTCTGTAGTCTGTAGGTACGATAAAATTTCGAAAGGCTAATCAGATTGTATTGGGCTTTGGCACACGTTTTTGGGGCATGAAAAGGAAGGATGATTTCGTTGACAAGCCATTTTTTACTGAAGCCGGGTAAAAATATTTAGTCTTTATTTTGTACTGGGTAAAGACTGATGTCTCAAGACGAATAGTTTCGACTGAGAGACAAAAATTTGTGTCTTGAGGCGAAATAATATTCTTTGGATTATACTGCCGTAAATTCTACTGTCGTCTCTCAAGACAATCTTACCTGGTCTTGCCTTAGCAGAGCCACAGTCATAAATGCAAGAAAAGTCTGTATATTACTAATTTCTAGCTGGTGAGACGGAATCAGACACCATGGTCCAGAAGACATATTAAAGACATTCAAGACAAAATCAAGACCAAATATGCTTACCCGGGACGATTCTGGTTCTATCCTTCGGAAATGTTTTTGAAAAATTCAATTTTTTATCCAAACAATACGAGATAGAAAAAAAATATTTGAAATCAAAATTCAGCATCTCAAGAAGATACAACTATTTTGTTGAAATCATTTTTTTATGAGACGCATATTTGTTGCGGTCAAACAATGCAAGATACGGAAAAAATTAACCGACAAAGATGGTTGATCCGAAAAAGATCTACAAGTTTGTTGCATATCATTCTTTGACATGACGCGCAGTTTTTCCAATAATCGTAAAAAAAAAAATTAAAAATCTCAGATATAAAAGTTTTGGAAGAACCTCACAAAATACGAAAAAAAATGAGCCGACAAATTTTTTTCACTCAAAAATATCTACAAATTTATCATATATAAATGCCTGTTTCAATATCAATGCTGTGGATAAAGATTGGTGCCAAATAAAAAACAAATATTAAGTAATTGATAGAAAAAATTTGTCCGTATAATAATATGATATAGTTAAACATGATACAGAAGAGTGTGCATCTCAGACAAATTTTAATCAAGCGTGAAGCATGGGACAATTTATGAGAATGTACTTGTCAAAGCCGACAATTATCAAATTACAGTTGTTGATTGTTTAAACAAGAGAACAAGATAAATAAATTATCCAGCGCGAGATTCTGCAAGTGCACGCCCTAGACGCGTATCAAAAGAGTTATAAATCATCAGATAGTTATGAACGATAATAAATGGTTTAGACAATGACGCTTGTTAACTTGCATCAATTATTACCACGCTAAGTGAAAATTTGACAAAAAGTTGAATATTTCAGAAGAAACCGCTACATTCTATCATTAATCAAAAAATATTATTGAAAATAAAAATCAATTGATTAAACAAATAACATTTTCTGAATTAGAAACAACTTGTATTCAAGAATTGCGGAAAAACTATAATTGACAAGCAAACTCATTCGGGTGATATTTAAAACTAATTATTCACCTTCATTCTATAGCTAATTATAAAGAGAACCTTTGAGCTCTAACTCGATTCAACTAATATTGACTATTGTTGATTCTGAATGGAAGGTACAAAAACAAACTTTTCTCTTATGGCAAATATTTCTTAAACCTCATGGGGCTTGCGTAACCTCCACATCTAAATATATTGTAAAAAGACGCATTTTATTTTTTGTGAATTCGAACAAATCTGGGGGCGATATGCATGAAAATAAAAAAAATAACAAAAATTTACCAATGCATTTTGGGAAATTAACTTAACATTAACTTAGAAGATATAAAAATTAAGAGTATAGTTAAATATTTTAGAGTAAAGTATTGTCGAAATAACTTTAGAGTCTGACTCACAGGTTTTTTGTGTAAAATTTATGACTATGAAAAATACGTTCCTTGATATTTTAGTTAGATATTTTCATACCCTTTCGGGTTATCCTTAATTTTTTTTAAATATTTTGGGCGATTCGAAAATTTTGTTGTTTTTGAAAATCTTATTGTCTAAAATGGCCAACTCCACGGCAATCGATTATAAAATATGTCAATATAAAAAATGAAATATCTGCACACAAAATGTGATCGACTTAACATTTTCTCTATTCTCTCTTTGATCACTTTTAAAATTGATGCTCATTAATTCTACATTTCTGTTATTTGACTTTTCATTACTTGATGTTGTTTTGTATCTTATTGAAAATTAGATCTGCAAATGAAGGGTGTGCCCGCAAGAGCATATGAGTCCGTCGGGATACATTTTTCAGGAGAGAGAAAAAACCATCTCAAAAATCTAATGATAAAAAAAACAAGAGAAAGTCCATTAGAAATTTGAAGGAGCTTTGTAGATTTCGATGAAAAAAATTTTCAAAAGTTAAAATTTTTCGAGATACAGCTTGTCAAAAATCGACTGCTGTCGTAACTGCGCAGGTCCATGGATTGTTCTTTTTTATTCTCTAAAATCTCAGTCAACGTAAAACATATGCCTGGCAGATTATAAATGCTTTGCGGGACAAATGGAAGGCTGAAAAAAGAAAAAAGAAATATGAAAAATCATTTCTTAAGAAAAAATGGATTTTACATTATCATAACGTTACTTGTATGCAAAACATTTATCTTATTTGTATTTTGTAACTATTCAATACAATAACAGGATGTAAGCAAATACAAATATTCAACTTTTCGTATGATTTATCACATTTTATCACTTACATGGTTATGACATGTAGTTATTTGCATGATTATTTCTGTTTTTGCATCTGCTCCAGGCAAAATAATTAGTTTTCATTCCATTTCAATTCACGAAAGCTCATTCCATTCCTTCAAAGTTTCTTTACAATTATATTCTTCACGTTTTCATGGAAATTATTTTAATTAAAAATAAAACATGTAATTATTTTTATTCATTCGTGTTCCAAATAAAACAATTTACTAAATTATAGTTGTTGGAAACGTGATGAATAAAAATGTAAAGAACCTTTCAAGGAGTAGAATAAGCTTTTGTAAATTTTAATTGAATGAAAATCATATGATTTTTGCCTGAAGCGAATTTTGCTTTTGAAAATGAATTACTATTAGGTAATTAAATTGAAACTTTCAAATGTTGTGTACATTTTTTGAATGAGAAGTTATCTTTTTTGAACAAAAATCATCGAAATTTTATATTCCTAACAATTTTGGGTTAGCCTAAAGCTTTATACCGAAAACTGATATTTTGAAACAAAAATCACTATACTTCAAATAGGATGGAACATTTTTGAATAGTTTCAAGTAATATTAACGTTTCTCACGGACACCCGGTCATCTTGCAGAAGAGTAATTGGATTTTGAAGAAGATTTACAATTCTTAATAATTTTCTGTTATGCTATGTTTGTGTTTCTCTTTGGAAAATAAGAATAATGATTTTAAAGTATTTTATATCAGAAAAGAGAATATAGTTTCAAGTCTTTTTTGAAATTTGTTCAACAAGAAACATGACTCCTCTATTTCTTTTCGCAGAATTGAGTTCACAGCTAAGCAGACATTGCCCTGACACTCCTCGCCCAGTGCACTGTCGCTCTTCTCCTTCTCGGCGTATACCTCAAACTCCTGAAGAGAATCCTCTTCGTACCAGAGACAGGTCACCTCCTGGTAGGCCTCCTTCTCCTGAAATACTTGGATGTGCACTTGGACAACTTGGATACATTCGGCTTATTCCCCGCAGAAATCAGAATATACGATTCGAATTTCGAAGATACGTTTTTCCTGCTAGTTATCCAATCAAATTGCGATCAGGAGAAAAGACCTTTATTCCTGTGCCAAACCAAGAACATATTGTTTTATCAGTATCCAATGGTGACATTTTTGCAATATTAGACCATAGCGGGGTTCTTGGTGGAATATATTTGACAAATAGATCTCGCTCGAGAATTAAAATTAATATGCTAAGCGGCGGAATTGACAATATGACCCCAGATGAAATGCGATATTGTCCAGTAGGCAAACGTCAGCCAATCTTCCCCAACAATTTTTTTAAAGCTTCAGCAAATGACGATTCACTACAGTCTGAATGGAATCCTAATAGTGAACGTAACCCAGCTCCTTCTTCTTCTGACAGCCAAAATTCACCTGGCCGGACTTCTCCTCAGGAGCCTCCTCTTCACGTCGAAGCCTGGTCTCCTCCAGGATGGCCGCCTTCTCCTAAAGTACTTGGATATCCACTTGGACAACTTGGATACATTCGGCTTATTCCCCGCACAAATCCGAACATACAATTCGAATTTCGAAGATACGTTTTTCTTGCCGGTTGTCCGATTAGATTCCTAACGGAAGGATGCAATTATATTCGCGTGCCAGCACAAGAATATATTGTTTTATCATCATACAATGGTGACATTTTTGCAACATTAGAGTATAGCGGGATTCTTCGTGGAATATATACGACACATAGATCCAAAGCAAGAAGTAAAGTGAATATGATAAGCGGAGCAGTTGATATTTTGACCCCAGATGAATTGCGAGATTGCCCAGTAGGCAAAAATCATCCAATATTCCTCCAAAGTTTTATCAAAACTTCAGCAAATCGCGATTCACTACAATTCGAATGTAATCCTAATATTGAACGTAACCCTGGTTCTTCTTCTTCTGACAGAAAACATTCGCCTGACCAAATTCTGATCAAACCAGAAACAACGATTTGAATTTCAAAAATACATTTTTCTTGCCTATAAACCAATTCAATGCGAATAGATCATACGAACTATGTACTTGGACCAAACCAAGAATATATTGTTCTACCAACATCCAATGGTGACGTTTTTGCAATATTGGATTATAGTGAGATTCTTTTCGGAATATGTAGGAAAGATGAAAATAGTTCGCGAATGAAAATAAATATAATAAGCGGCGTATTTAATAATTTGACTCCATATGAAATTAGTTGTTGTCCAGTGGGAAAAAATCACCCAATCTTCCCAAACAGTGTTATTTAAGCATTTGCAAATTACTATTCACTACAGTCCGAATGGAATCCCGAAGGCGAACGTGATCCGGGTCCTCCTTATTGTGCCAGACAACATTCACCTGCCCAGACTGCTCTACAGTAGCCTCCTCTTCATACCAGGCCCAGGCCTCCTCCGGGCAGGCTCTCTTCACATAAATTACTAGGATTTGCACTTAGTTAACTTGGATATATTCGGCTTATTCCTGAGACAAATCAGAACCGGCAATTCCAGTTTCGAAGATACTTTTTTCCCGCCGATGAAAAAATTCGATTGCTTCTAGGAAATGCTAAATTTCCACACACTCGTCAAACTAGGAATATATTGTGTTATTAACATCCAATTGTGACGTTTTTGTAATTGTGGAGTATACTGGGATTTTTCGTGGAATATAATTTAAGAACGATAGAAATCATTCAAAAATAAAAATAAATATGATAAGCGGTGATCTTGAGAATATGTCATCAGATAAAATGAGGGAATCTTATGTAGGCAGATATTACCTAATCTTCCCACACCTTTTTATGGAAGTTGTTGCAAATTGCGATTCACTGCAGACTGCGTATCATTAATTCAATAAAAAAATTGTAAAATGAAACATAATAATCCTTTCAACCTGAAGTTGGATCGAAATTAAATGAAACCATTAAAACATCATTGTATTTTTTTCTTTGAGTTTTCATTTAAATTGTTGTTCTCGAAAATTTTATGTCAATGCAAATAACGAGCTTTTACGTACGAGATTATAATTTTTTATGTTCGAAACCTGTGAAAGAGCTGTAATTAATTGTCATAATTTGTTCAATTTTGTGAGATCGTGATTACCATCCAATTAATTGAAGATGTTTCCTTTTTTCTCTGCTCTACTACCATTGAATATCAATGATGAAAATGGCTTTCTTTTCAATAACTGACGCACTGACTCTAGTTTTCATTTCAATGTATTAAAATGAAGAGGAAATCGGAAACAGATAGTAAAATTCCAAATGATTCAAGAAAACAAAAGCGATTTCATATTTAACTTACCCCAACTAATAGCTACTACCACACTTCATTCGCCCGTGGGAAAGAAGGAGTGGGCAAGGATTGGATTTCCCGCTTTTTGGATAGGATGTAATTTGTCAGGTTCGCACCTTTCCCTGTACTGTTGCACTTTGTTGAGAACTGCACTGGGATCCATTCGCCATTACTAATCTGAGTGCAAGAAGCTGATTCAGAAAATCGATACATCCTTCACAGTAGGAACCGATCTCTGCTGATTTTGAATTTAAATGGCTGCACGTCCGTACGCCGTTATGTCGCCTGAATTCGCGCTCTGTTTCTCGTCGACTAAAGATCCAAAAGCGTCATGCGCCCTTCCATAGATCTGGCTGTGTGAGTCAATTTTTCCAAATCAGGTCCGACGATGCCGTCAATCGCTGACTTCTGAAAAATGGTGACTGCCATAACGTGACCCAGAGACACCTTCGATTCCTTTGATGTAATATTCTTCAATTATAATTCAAATTTGATTCGCTTGCCATTAATAATTGTTTCCTATTTAGTTTATTTATTTCAGTAGCTTATATGTAACTGCCCATTGTCATCAGTTCATTATTGTGAAAATAATGATTAGGGGTGAATTATTATAGATCAGATCAGCTTTTCAAATAATTCACTTGTTCACATAGGAGGGACGCTGAGAGATAAGGAAATGCCCTTACTAGGACGGTACATAACAAACTCACCCTTGATATTTTGCTTATTTTTCCCGACAACTGCATTTCAACACTCGAGGGCATTTTCTTTTTCTTTTGCTTATATAGGGTTCACTCACTATGACTAATCTCTTCACATGGGTTGGAGTTTTTGCGCCAGTAGTTGTACCTTTGGCAAGAGCATCCCCGATACTTTTGATGTATTGGCTGCCTTTTCAGTAGCCCGTTGGATGATTTTCATGAAAAGGATCTGACTTGAATTCGTGTTAGTGGCTGTTGGAGATATTTTTAGATTCGGACTCATCTTCATGGTGTTATCCGAGGTCAGCTTCTTCGATATTATGAGTAATTTGTTTGATGTCACTAATTCTGTACCTCCTAGATTGCTTCTTCCTAATACAAGCAACACAGGCTAATATTACTGTTGAGATTTGAGAAAGAAGAAATAGGTAATTAATCCTAGGACTGTTAATAAACCTTATATAATATAAGACCCACAAGTAAGTTTTCAATGATTTTTTCGGAATGCCCTGGGATCACTGAATGCCTCTCATTTCTTCTCGATCTCCCATAGAAAGTCTACTTTTGTTTTTGTCTGCAGGTAAAATCTTCTTTAGATGATATCAGATGAATTAATTCCATGATGTTAATCTTGTTGTTATTGTATCCAGCGACAGGTGATATTTGTGTTAGGTCTAAACGTAGAGTTGGCTCATGAATAAACTCTGTAGATTGTGGGTTGACTGGAGGACTGGTTAAAATGTAGGAATCTGATTTCAATATACAACCTGGAGCTATTTGAACTATTTTCAATTTTGATAACCTAATTTTTATTAATAGTTGCATTGGATAGATGAGTTCTGCTGACTGCTCCTTTGCGCGATAGTAAATCCATCCCACTCAAGTCTCCTTCTTAATCGAATATAAGTCGCTCTGATATGAAATTTTGATATCGCAGATTTCAAACGTGTCTTATGTCGGGTAGAGCAGCAGCTCAATTTCGCAAGTTTTATTGGACGGTGTCTCGTGAATGATAAGATCTTATTGCAAATATGATATTGCCGAAGGTACTTAAATCCCAAGAATTGATCTTTAGTCGTTAGGATATAGGTTCTTTGATATTCATCTACTGCGATAGATCTAGAATTAAAATTTATATAAGCCCGTTCAGAGTTGGTTATAAATATCTCATGAGGTAGGGATATTGAATGAATATGGTAGAGTTGATAATCTGATTTGTGGAGAAGTGGTATCTCTAGTACAAACCTTAAAGATCAACCTCACCATGATCGTTGATGTTCATGTGATCTGTTAAAACTATATGACTTCTCTCCAGGGAACCATTCGTTTGAGGACAATACCCGAAAGTCGCCAATTGTTTTACGTTAAAAAGTTTTTCCATTTTCTTCATCATTTCACTGTCAAAGGCTTTTTTTCGATCACTCAGGATGCACGGCACCGTGGTGAGAGAAGAGGTGAGTAGCAACAGAAAGGGTACCGCTATCCAATACTTGCTTAAGTTGTCCTGCAAAGTTAGTATATGCCGGTTCCAATTCGCGCTTGAATCATTCTCGGACACACCTATACCTCTTTGGCATACATTTGTATCCTCCAACTAGACTTTTGTAACGTTTCATTATTATTTCTTGTCTTGAGTCCTCCGGGCGCACTTTAATTCTACCATGACAAAGAATGACCTGGATTTTACCACGCCAGAGAATAGAGGGAAAGGTGTCGCGCATTTTATCTTCGGGCAGCGAACCAAGAAAGTCCCCTGAGTTTGCCATACTGCATTTTTTCTGTTCATCTTTTTCTAGAGCTAGGCGAAGGTTCCCTAGACCAGCAGATGAGGATCATGATTGATTATACTCTCCTTTAATCTTTGGCGCTCATCTTCAATTCTACTGGTGAATATATTAATATAATATATCTAAAAATTTGAGTGCATTTTTAATCTAGATGCAAGTTAGAATTTGAACAATTTGACCTTAATTCTATCCCAATTACTATTTTCTGCCAAACATCATTTAAGTTTATCCGAAATGGGTATGGATTTAATTTGAATTGATTCCAAAGGAATATTGAGTGTGTGTGTTTTAAGAAACTCAATTCGAAAAGTGCTCCTTATTTCACTGAAAAGCTATATTTTAACAATACAAGATTTTACATCCTTTTTTTGTATTTTGTATCTATTAATACTCATGGAAATGAGTTTTCACACCAAAAAGACATCTTTATAACAAAAAAGTTGAATTTCTGCTAAGAGGGATCGTTCTCAAATCCAATAATATCTGTGACAATTATTTTAAACTATTATAAAATCCTATGGAATTCTTTTGTAGTCTATTGAGAACTTTTCGAATCTTTGGAAACCTGAAATCTGGTGCACATGTTGTGAAAAAAATTCAACAATAACAGTTACAATTTAATAAAACATCAAGATCACTTTTCGTTACAAGTGCCTGAAAATCAAGTTTAATTTTTAATTCAAAAGTGCCTTAATAAAAATAATTCACATGAAGCGTAGAAGATCATGCAAATATTGAAATCAGTCTTAATAATTGAATTTTCAACTAAAACTAATATTTTTTGTATCAAAAATGGACTCGTCCAATTTCCAGTTGAAAACATTAATTTCCAACAATAACAAAAAACGAATTTTTGAACAATTAGTTAGATCTTCAACCAAAAAGATTAATCTTCTACAAACAGGATTAATTTTCTAACCAAAAAGAGGACTCTTTTAACAGACCCACGATATCTGAATGAAAAAATTCAGAACAAAGTATGAAATTAAAGAATACTCTCATATTGTTTTAATTTTTTATTCATAATTACTATTTGTAACTTGTCACGATTTTATTTTTTGTTCGGAATTGATTTTTTTAAATGAAAATTGATCTTTTCTATTTTGAAATTCAACTTGTTGACTGAAAGTCCATGTATTTTGTTGCAAATTCTTCTTTCCAGTTGAAAATGAACTACTTGGTTCAGAGTTAAACTGCGTTTTAAAAAATGTATTTTTTAGATGATTTATTCTTTTAGTTGAAGATTGTGCGAATTGGTTGAAGTTTCAACTATTTTTGTGAACAAAATTTGCTTTTTCTTGAATGTTCTACTATCTGATTGTTCATGTAATTGTTCGTTTGAAAATGTATATATAAACATTCTAGTATTCAAAGAACTTTTTTTTCATACAGAGTAATCCAGATTACACCCAAATAGCTTTTTTTGTGCGTAAAAAAATACTGTTTTATTACAAGCGTTTAATGTGCTGATTTTATGCTATACCTATCAAAGTACAGGTAACTATAGAAATTTAAGCAATTATGGTGCGATAATAATCACCGAAATGTTTACTGACAATAAAATAATAGATGATATTTTTCCTTAGCTTTATTTCTTGACTATGACGCGATTTTTCCATGTCTAGATGTTTACCTATTAAGAACATAAATTTGTACAAATGTATCACTAAGAACTTACATGTATCCATCACGCATGCGCACATAAAGCCTATTGACAAAACGTGGCAGTCTCGTGGAAAAAATGTCCACGTTGCCAATTGACTGATAGTAATCTGATGAAGGTGAGTGTACACAGCAGGAAAAATATTCCATAATTATCAGTCGAAATTCACGAAATCCATTCAATACCAAGAGGAAAAATGAAGATCGCCGTCTACACTCTGATTCTTACATTTTTGGTTCATCTGGATTTTGTTGGTAAGTTTAATTAGGTTGACGATACTAATAATTTTTATATTGTTATGTTGTTGGAAATATGATTTTTCACGTCCAGGCATTTTCTGGAATTTTTCAATTCAACTACGCAAAATCGAATATCGCTGATCCAATATGGCGATTGATATACCATTTTCAAATTTTGTTCACTTTATTGATTCAGAGCTGAACATTAAAGAACATTACTCTTCACAAATTCATAATTGAGAAGTCAAAGATACAGAATCCAATATCGCTGATCCGTATGGTGGTTGACAATTATAATTTTTTTTCAATTCATGAAACTTTGTAGCTAGGTTTTTTCCCTATTCCTGATTATAATTCGCAACTCAAAATTACAAAATTGAATATTGCGGATACATTATCGCGGTTGACGGTTCAATTTTTCTTTTTTTTTCAATTTCGTATCCAATTGTTTCCAGATTGGCAATTTTGAATTTGGTTTTTAAAATTAAATTATTTAGTAACAATTTTTTATAATGCATAGTCAATAAATTTGACTTCCAGAGCCAACTAACGTTAGTTTTTCACTTTGAAGGATCAGGTTGATAAAATGTCAGAGCTTTCAAACGAATTGAAGAAGATTGAAAATACTGGCCGGATTTGTTGGCAATACGAATCAAAATTTAAAATATTTAATTTTCATGCCTTTCATTGAAATTTTGAAGAATATTCCCCTTATTAGCCAGTGCAAAAGCTGCTATAGCAAACTTGAAGAAAAGAAATTGGAAATTAGAATGCCAGATATCATTTTATTTTATACGCAGAATGTCGAATGGCTTTAGTCTAATAGACTAATAGACGAATAGACTAATGGATTTAGTCTAATAGACGGAGAGAAGTAAACCAGAGCGGGTGCAGTTTTCACCGTAACCGTTGCTGCGCCGACCATGAGAGGTCTGCAGAAAAATCATGTTGTGGCTGGGCAGCGACGGTTACGGTTGATGACGGAAATATTACTGCTACACCATGACAGTCACTGCGCGCCACCGTAAAAGATTCTGCAGCGACTGTTGCGTCCATCGCAGTAACATTTACTGCCAAATTCCCGAGCCGTCGCGGTTACCACCGCAATGGGAGCGGACGTTCTGAAGTGTGACGATATAAGTTTTTGTGTCACTGTCGCAAACGTCAAAATTTATTATATTGATTTTGATGGCCTTAGAGCGACTAAAATGAGCCTTCAATTTTTATGTACTCACTTTTACGATTAGCGGATATTTTTTAGGGTACTTTTTTGTGATAGGGGTTGTTTTTGAGAAACTGCGCCGGATGTCATGCAAGAGCCTTAAATGAGCCCTCAATTCCTGTGAAAAGAAAAAATTGATATAGGCAATATTTCTGGCATGGTACTGATAGCTTGACGTAAAGCTGGGAGTACCATGTGTTTAAAAAAAAACATGCAGAGCCCAAAATTTGGCTTTTGGCTATTAAATGAGCCTTCAATGAGCCCTTAATTATGGCGAAGGTCTTACGTTTTTTGGACAAAGTGGTAATTCCAGGTTTACCCACATAGAAAAAAAACGGTGCGTGCAGTAATGCTTGTGGAGTAAACCGTACCTATCACTGGGAGTGGAGTAACTATAGCTGCGCTGCGTATTACGATCACACGCCGGAACGGTTGCGGTTCGCCCGCAATGATTTATGCGAGCGCAGAAACAGCTTCTGCCTCCCTTCCAATCGAAATTTCTGCGCGACGGCAGCGGTCTTGGCAGTAACGGCCGCGGATAACTCCTCTCCGTATATGTTCATTCATTTCAATTATGTTAAAATATATCTATGTTTCTTCAAAAAAATTATAACATTGACATTTTTTATTCAGAAGTAATGAAAACTATTCCAAAAATAATCAGTAATGTACAGGTATAAAACGTTAGAATTTTCTATTAGAAATTCTTAGTTGCTTCCAGTGGGACACGTGAAGGAGGTTCGAATATGATTGGAGCATAGATTTTGTAAATGCTACCATCACTGTAGGATTTATATTTGATTACAATATTTTAATGCTCGTCTTCAACAGTTTAAGCAATGACTGATATATAGAGCTTATAGATGTTGGGTTCGCGGCAGTGGACGATAGCGAAATATGGCACAACTATTTGAATCCTGCCTTCGCTCATCTTGAAGTAATGGTCAAAGTTAAATATCCTAAAAAATCAGGCTAAATTTGGTTTAAAAAAATATTGACGAATCGAACCGGGGAGCATCGTGCGATTCCTGAAGTGCTAGAGATACATTTACTTTATTTTGAGGATTGACTTTTGTTCATTGCAAAATATGCAACGTCACAAGACATAGGCTTGAATGAATGAAACTGCAAATTCTGTAGCAAGTAATTCTCAGATTTAGTATTTAAATTTGTAAAATTCATCCATTTCTATTTGTTCTTGCAGAATTAAGTTCGCAGAACGATCCGCCTCTTGCACTTCCTCCTAAGAAAAGGTGGCAATTTTCTTCAGGCCAATCTTCTTCGAGCCACCAAAACCAACAAGCTGTGTCGGGTAAGTGACTCTATTTTTGAAATAAATCATTACAGATGCGTTACACGTCAAAAATATCAACTCGCTGCAGTTACTTTACTCACAGAAATAACTTCAATTTGTATAAAATCTACTATTAATTTTGCACCCCAATCAATTAAATTTCAAAATTTTTTTAAAAATACGCTACATTTACAGATGTGAAAAATAATACGTTTGAATATAATTAACACAAGAGGCTTAAAAATGTCTCCACTTTAGATCTCTAACTATATTATACTATGCCATACAATACTGTACTATGCTATACATAAAGTCGTCCACTTGCATGGTAATATTCTAACATTGATTTCCAAGATAATAATTGTACAGATTTCATTAAAAGGACTGAATTTGAAAAATCGTCATGCAGAATGACACGTTGATGTGTGAAATTCTGAAATATTCCTCTGCTCTGCATATATGTTTAAATATTTTTATCATGGCCGAATACCGCGCTAGACTATGCCAGATACGAGATATTTCTATCGAGAATGTATTATAACATTAGAAAATATTTTTTTCTTGATCTGTTAAAGTAAGTTAGTCTGCGAGTAAAAGAATACGACTATATCATCAGCATAATCAAGCAGGATGACGTCACATGAGTGATCTAATGAAATTCCATGCATATCGTGATTTTTCAAGTTCTCTTTTAGATCATATATGAAAAGCGCTAGAAGGAGAGGACTAAGGATCTCTCCTTGAAGCACCCCAAAAGTGGGCTATACAACTTCTTCCAGTCCTGATACCGGCCTGATTTTCTGGAGGAATGTTTTCCTTGTTAACCCACGCAGTCAACCTTGTCAACAGAATCTGAGGGAAGATTTTAGCAATACTGTTTGCAAGGGCGATTCCCCGATAATTATGGGGATCAAATTTATCTTTCCTTTTATGCAACATAAATACATGCATTTTAGCACAACTAAATGAGACTTTCCTCAGTCCAGATGTCATCGAAGAGGTACCCTAAATACTGTACCCAATTTTCTAAAACGTTTTTGCATAACTCATTTAAAATCCAATCCTTGCCCGGTGCTCTATCACATTTACATTTTGATGGAAGCTTTAATTTCATCAATCGAGATATAACAGTTCAATAAAGGCTGATCGTTTACAATCCACTGCATGTGAAGAGGAGCCTCAATCCAACACAGAGAAGAAAAAGGTCTCGTAATACGTGCATTTTTACACTGATACTCGAAGGAGACCGCAACCTAAATCTATTGACAGCTTTACAAATTCCTAAGGATTATTACAAGCCACTATAGAATTCAGCAGTAAAGATTCGTTTTGCCCCTTCCTGGACCCACGTGACTTCAGAAAAGATCTTTTTATTTGCAGGAATTTTTCCCCCTTCGAATCGTCAAAACGCGACCTTTTGAAGACATTTGAAGATTTTGTAAACTTAAGGCGCATGACTGTACATTCTTTACCATCCCAAGGTTTTCTCCCTGGATTACGCCATTTAGACTTCAAAAGTAAATCCATCTTATCATAATTACTTATCATAAAAACTTATCATAAAACAGTTGACACTGTGATAATTAAATTATTATTTAGCGCACTCATTTCGCCGTTGGAGTACACAGAGTTCATATAAATAGACATTTCGTGTAATAAGTAAAATTTACGGTTAGCATTCGGAATTATTTTATTATATAAAACTGAGTATCTATTTAAACTTGGGTCAATCTGCATGGATTACGAAATATCAAACCGTACCAAATTCAGAATAAAGTCCAAAAATTGAAATAAAACAATGTGCTCTCTTGAATTCAAACACAGTAAGCCTCAATAATGTTCAATCTGATAGTTATTCGGCACAACCTTTCTCTACAGAATTTTTTTCTTATGATTTTAAAGTATTTTATACCAAGACTAAAAATAAAGTTTCAAGCACATCTTGATATATGTTCAACAAGAAACATGAAACCTCTATTTCTTTTCGCAGAATCGAATTTGCATCCAAGCAGAGATTGCCTTGATACTCCCCGCCCGGATCACTGTCGCTCTCCTCCTTCCCGTCATATATCTGAGGTTCCTCAGGAGCATCCTTTTCGTGCGAGAGACAGGTCGCCTCCTGGTAGGCCTCCTTCTCCGAAAATACTTGGATACGAACTTGGACAACTTGGATACATTCGGCTTATTGCCCGCAGAAATCAGAATCTACGATTTGAATTTCGGAGATACGTTTTTCCTGCCAGTTATCCAATTAGATTGCTAACAGAAGAAAATACCTATATTCACGTGCCAGCACAAGAATATATTGTTTTATCATTATCCAATGGTGACATTTTTGCAATATTAGAGCATAGCGGTATTCTTCGTGGAATATATTCGACACGAAAATATAAATCGAGAATCAAAGTGAATATGATAAGTGGCGAAGTTGATAATTTGACTCCAGATGAAATCCGTTATTGTCCAGTAGGCAGACGTCACCCAATCTTCCCCTTCAATTTTATTGAAGATTCAGCAAAAGAAGATTCACTACAGTCTGAGTGGAATCCTTATAGCGAACCTAACCCTGGTTCTCCTCCTTTTGAGAGACAACACTTAACTGACCAGACTTCTCCTCAGAAGCTTCCTCTTCACGCCGAGGCCAGGTCACCTCCTGGGTGGCCGCCTTCTCCTAAAGTACTTGGATATACACTTAGACAACTTGGATACATTCGGCTCATTTCTCGCACAAATCAGAACCTACGATTCGAATTTCGTAGATATGTTTTCCCTACTGGTTATCCGATTAGATTGCGAACAGACCAATTTAGCTATATTCCCGTGCCAAACCAAGAACATATTGTATTATCAGCATCCAGTGATGACGTTTTTGCAATATTAGAGCATAGTGGAATTCTTCTTGCAATATTTACGACACAAAATTCTAAATTGAGAGTTAAAGTGAATATGATGAGCGGCGCAGTTTATAGTTTGACCCCAGACGAAATTCGAGATTGTCCAGTAGGCAAACGTAACCCAATCTTCCCCTACAGTTTTACTAAAGCTTCAGGAAATTATGATTCTCTACAGTCTGAATGGAATCCTGAGAACGAACGTATCCCTGGTCCTTCATGTTCTGACAGACAACATTCCCGTGACCGGACTTCACCTCAGGGACATTCTCTTCATGCCAAGGCCAGGTCGCCTCCTGGGTGGCCGCCTTCGCCTAAGGTACTTGGATATGCACTTGAACAACTTGGATACATTCGGCTCATTCCCCACACAAATCAGAACCTGCGATTCGAATTTCGAAGATACGTTTTTCCTGCTGGTTATCCGATTCGATTGCGAACAGAAGAAAATTCCTATAGCCAGGTACCAACCCAAGAACATATTGTACTATCAGCATCCAGTGATGAAATTTTTGCAATATTAGAGTATAGCGGGATTCTTCGTGGAATATATACAACAGATAAAGTTCATTCGAGAATCAAAATGAATATGATTGGCGGAGCAATTTATAAATTGACCCCGGATGAAAAGCGAGATTGTCCAGTGGGCAAACGTCAACCAATCTTCCCTAAAAATTTTATTAAAACTTCATCAAATCGCGATTCACTACAGTTTGAATGGAATCCTAATAGCGAACGTAACTCTGGTTCTTCTTCTTCTGAAAGACAACATTCACCTGCCCGGGATTAATCTCAAGAGTCTCTTTTTCGTACCATGTCCAGACCTTCTGCGGCCAGGCCTCTTTCTCTTCAAGTACTGGAATGTGCAATAGAACAGCTTGGCTATGTTTGGCTTATTCCTTGCAAAAATAAGAACCAGCGATTTGAGTTCCAGAGCTATGTTTTTCTCACACATGAACCACTACAAATGCGAAGAGATCTTCTGAACTGTGTGCTTCGGCCAAACCAAACATATATATTGTATTATCAACATCCAGTGGTGACGTTTTTGCAAAATTAATACAGTTGGAATGGAATCACAGTGGCAAGCGTTATCCTAGTTCTTCTTCTTATGGAAGACAACACTCACTTGACCTGATTTCTTCTTAGTAGCCTCCTCTTCATGCCAGATTTAAGTCTCCTCCGAGCAGGCCTGCTGCTCATGGAGTACTAGGATATACACTTGGACAACCTGGATATATTTGAATTACTCCCGAGACAACTCAGAATTGGCCATTTTAGTTTCAAAGATACGTTTTTCCTGCCGATAAAGAAATTCCATTTCTAGTAGGAAATAGTAAATTTTTTACAGCGCAAAACCCAAAATATGTTGTGTTATCAACGTCGAGTGATGACATTTTTGCAGTACTAGAATATACTGATATTCTTCGTGGAATATGTAAGACAGATAGAAATGATTAGAGACTGAAAATAAATATGATAAGCGTTGATGTTGAGAATATGATATCAGATGCAATAAGAGAAGGTCATGTATGCAGATACTTCCCATTCTTCCCACACTTTCTTATAAAATTTTATGCAAATTCACGATTTCATGCAGGCTGTATATCATTGATTCAATAGGAAAATGTAAAAATAAAACGAAATAATCCTCGTAACCTGAGGTTGGATTAAAATTAAATTAAAACATTGAAATATCATTGTATTCTTTTCTTCGAATTTTTATCTGAATTGTAATTTTTTTAATTATATGTCAATGCAAATAACGAACAGTTACGTACAGAATAATTATTTATGATATTACAAACCTCTGAAAGAGCTCTAATTACCATAACGAACTGGAGGCTCAAGCTGCGAAATTAATTTTATTAATTTGTTCAATTTTGTGGGATTGTGAATATCATCTCATTCATTCAAGATGTTCTCTTTTCCGGCTGCCTTGTCATTGTTAAATCTCAATCATGAAAAGGATCGTAATGTAACTTGAGTTCGCGTTATGTCTTCCGTCGACTGAAGAGCCGAAAGCTTTTTATGTCTATTCGTAGATCTATCTGGGTTAGTCACTTAAATTTTTCAAATGATGTTCCATGATGATGCCGTCATTCGAGGCCGTCCCAATCAAAAATGAGGGAGCGCGTCGATTTACCGTTCGGAAACTTCGTTTATGGCAAATGTTGACCAATTTCTGGCCCAGCTCAGTCACGCGTCGCATGCTGACGGGCGAGAGAAACTGTACTTTTTCCGAAGTCCGTAGTGCTTTTTGTCGGTGCAAGAAGTTGTAAAGGATTGCGATAAGAATTTCGAGTGTGACCGACTAAGAGGTACGAATGCATAGGTGAGTTAGTGCATTTTTGCAGTCATTGATAGTTTTTATTGAATGTTCGTTGTCCAGCCACAATTTGGAGAAGAATCATGGAAGGAAGCTATATTGGGAATCGGTGAGTTCTAAAATATGCTGAATATCATGACGTGACTTAAAGACACCTTTGATTCCTTCAATTCAATATTTCGAAATTAGTATATTTCTTCTAGTAGTTTATAACTGTCCATTATCATCAGTTCATAATTTGAAAAAGATTTCTGAATGGTAAGAAATAGTTAATCAGGCACTGGTAATTGAAGTGTTATTATTAAGGATTAATTATTATAGGATGGATTAGCTGTGAAAAGAAATCGTTTTTTTTTTGCATAGGAAGAACGTTGGGAGATAAGGAAATACACTCCCGCCGCGAGTGACTCGTTAGCGGAAGTGAAAGAGAACCGATAAGTAATGTTATCTGTTATAAATAAATTATAATATAAGAATATTATTGTGTTATTTTCATCAATCATTAATTCTTAAATTAATATTCTGACGATAAATTACTTGCTTTTCTCAAAAAGGTGAAGTGGAGAAAAATGAAAAATTTTAGATAAAAAACGTTACATTAGCTTCATAAAAAAAAATGATTTCAATCCTAATTATTGTTATGCAATTTTATGAATTTTGTAAGTGCTGTAACACAGGGACATTTACGAAGACCTATTTTTCGGGTTCAGAAGGTCTCAAAACATGGACATTTGAGGTTGAACATTTCCGAATTAAACCGCGAAGGATGAGATCATTTTTAATTCTTGGACTTTAAAATATATAATAATTACACGACTTTCTTAGGAAGTCGTAATATTACTTTTTTCTCAGTTTTAGTTGAAGTAGACTTAATCTAGCTTTTTATTCTTCAAAGATCAAAAGTTGTTATTTGTATTTTACGAAAAATCTGTTGATTAGCCACCTTCTTCGAAATCTCTGACTTGGTTAATGTATAATAATGGAGTCTATGTTACTACGATTATTCTTGTACTGTTATTTTCCTATACACGGAGAGGCTTTTGGTATTAATATTTCTTCAATCGCATATTCATAATTAAAATAAAATATACGAATTTAGGGATAATCGAGGTACGGTTAGAAAAAGTCGAATAGTGACTATGAAAATGCAGACGAATATTTCTGATTGGAATGAATCGTAAGAATATTAGACTCTTACACACACAAAATAACGAAAAGTGGTATAGTGCTTTGAAAGAAACGAAACAAACGCTTTGCAATCTTTCTATACCCCTATACGAAAAATGGGGGTCACGTGATCTTGTATTTCACGCTGGCGCATGGCAAAAAGAAAGACGGGTGGAAGTGTACGAACGCACACTACTACATGGGCTACAAATACAAATACTTTAACGGCGCTCGCTGGCTACAGTGTGGTTTTTTTACGAATCCTATATTAACACCTATACGCATATATAAAACTATCTTATATCTATAAATCGCACGCATTACGCTGAGACTTATGATTCTTTCTGCCCTTATATACTAACCAGTGAAACGTATCGCTACTTGTGAGAAACTAATAGTGCTGGGTCAAAAATTGTAGGTGCCCCGGACTTTATTATATATTTATATTGATAATTTATATGCTTATAAACTATGATTAAATAAATACACTATTAACGCGACTAACATTTGCATGAAAAATTTGGTTTCAGAAACTTAAGAACTGAATTGAAAGATTGCTTGAGAATTATTTTAAAATTTCAAACACAAAATTAAAAGCAGCAATAAGGAAGTGAATTCAGGCAGCGACTTTTTTTTGAAAATTTAAAAGTAATTATCAGCTCATTTGAGACAGTAGCACAGAAGTTTATACTATTATTAAGCATATTTTGTGAGTATTTTATATGTTGAAACATATCAATACAAATATTACAAAATATTATCTTTAGAATTATCTCAGGGCGTCTACTCAAATTCTATTAAAAAATTTTCTGACAATCCCAGTTTTTTCCAGGTATCTATAGATTTTTTCAAGGTATAAGTTTCCTGAATAAGGAGCCACTCAAGTATTAAGTATCGTAATTTTTATAGCAATTGTAATCTTACATCCCTTCAAAGTATTACATAATACCTAAAAAAAGCCCTATCGTTAAGCATATCTGTGGATGGTTAAATTGTAATTACTTGAGTTTATTAAAAGTTTTATTAGTTTTAGTTTAGTTTTATTGAAATTTTTATACATAAAATCAAACAATGATGTTCCTTAATTTATGAAAGTAACTTTATAGAAGGACAAGAGCTTTCTTAATGGTACAAGATTTTAGAAAAATTATAATAACTACTAAAAAAATCCAACTTTTAACGAAAAATGCCTTTGACATATTAGATATTTTTTTAAATAATTTTTTCAAAATTATTTTCATAGTAACTTGAAATTTAAAGCATTGTGAACTTATCACTTACGGCTTACGGGGTAACTGCTGGACCGAAAACCAAGAAATGACCAGGAATTTTTTGAAACCGGGAAAAACCGACAAATGACAGTGAATTTATTTTTTCACAGGGAATTTTACAAATTCTTAGAATAACCATTTATAAAATTACTTGGAATATCGCAAATACCATATCACATGATATAATTCAATTTAAAAAAAGTTCGATTTCAACTTTTTTTGAATATTAAGTTCAGTTGTTGTTAACTGTTTCAATTACTGCATCATTCAGTTTGTAACGCTTAATTCTAAAATCTTTTACTTTACAATTTTTCCATTTTATGTCTTCATTTTTAAACGGAAATTTCTAATTGAAAGTATTTGAAAATTCAATTTTGAAGGCTTTAAGAATAAAAAATTAAAAGCGTTAGAAATTTAAAATTGTTTATAAAAATGTTTTAAGTTGATCAACTGTAAATATAAATTAATTAATGATTTTTTAAATTGAACTGTAGTTCGAGTGTTAAAAATTGTACAATAATTATTTTACAATACGATTCTAAGTCTGTTCGAAATTAAAAAATTTGCAAATTTTAACGTTGAAAATTAAACTTCTTTTAAACGAAAGCCATAAAAATTAGACAAATTGAAATGTCTGATTGAAACTTCATAAATTATTTTCAATGTGAAAACTTAATATTAATATATTCATAATCACACACTTTTATTCAATTTAAAATCCTATCCAAATATTGTCTCACTCTAAAATATTCAATTTTTAACCCATTCAGTTGGACAGTTTTCAATCACAAAAATTGCAAAAGTAGAAATTATAAATGAAATATTCAAAACTAAAGAATTTTAAACTGAATTGTTTGAAACAGGAAGCCTTGAATGGTAAAAATTTAAACTTTTAACGTTACAATTTGTATTCTAATGTTAAATAACAATTCAAAATCATCAAATTGAAATGACCAAAATCAATATAAGTAAATAAATTTTGTTATTTAGTTTTTTTCCCAATTGCGAGTGGAACTTTTTTTGTTTGAAATTTGTATTAAGTGGAAGAATGGGAAGTATTGTATTTTTAACATTTTTATCAAGCTTGGAATGAGGAAATTTTAATTCTTGTTAAATTGGCAGTACATTTTATATTTTCAAGGTTTTTATTGAGTTAGAAGGGATAATTCAAAAAATACAGTTTTATTGAGTATGAGGGGATGAAATTTGGATTTTCAATTTATTCTGGATTAAAAGAGGGACATCTTGTTATTTTTATGATTCTTGAAGAACTGGGAGGAAATTTGTGTTTTCAAGTTTTTCTAAATAGGAAGAGAAACTTTTTGGTTTTGAACGTTTTTATTGAGTTAGGAGAGGGACATGTTTCATTTTTCAACATTTTAGTTAATGAGAATTGAAATGGAAAATTAGTTTCAATTTAGAGCATTTAAAACGATAGCGTGGATTGATATTTTTTAACCAGAAATCTTTGAACTGTTCAATTTATAAAAGTGTAAAAAATTAAGTTTCACAGTTTTTTATTGATAATTTCCGAATTAAAATTTGTTTAAGCTTCAATGCATACTACATTAGTTACAAACATTTTTGTACTACAAACGCGTATAATTGAAACTTTTGGTGGGAAATCACAGGCCACGAATCGGATGCAGTCGGTCTAGGGGTGTTCGATTCCGATGCGATTCTGGCAAAAATCGATTTTTTTTATCAGAAAAATCGATTTTTGAATCGATTCTTTGCTATTCGATTTTTTGGTGAATCGATTCTTTACCCTGTGAATCGGCGAACCGATTTTTTTACCTTTTGAAATTCATTTATCTCTTTGTTTTCACCCATGACATTTTTTTAAACCGTGACACCAAGTCAAACCATATCTTCTTTACAGTTTACACAGTCTAAACTATAAAGGAGGTTTCACATCCCAGACTCAGGTTCAATTACTTAAATAAAAGGTGAAGGCGAGAACGATGAAGCCTTTATTTGAACTTTCTTCTAGCGAACATATTTGTCACTAACAGAAAGACCAATGAAACAGCTCCTCTTTGTTCGCTGGTGGCACTGCCTGAATACAGTGCAGTGGAATGCCATAAGAATACTTTGCCGACACGTGCACTCTTGTATCGACTGACGATTTTAATGAATATAGGATTAGCAAATTGGTATGTATTCAATTTTCAACATTTATAGCACAAATATTTTATTCTTCAGTTTATTTAAACAAATAGTAAAAACATATTGAAACTTATTCCCTATTTGAAGTAAAATTATATTTATAATTTAATTTCTTATAAATTTAATCATTTTTCACGATTTTTTAGATCGATTCTTGAAAAATCGATTCTTTTGTTATCGATTTTTAAGTGAATCGATTTTCATGATTCGATTCAGAATCGATTCAAAAATCGATTTTTCTGGAAGAATCGAACATCCCTAAGTCGGTCTGCTGGCCTGGTCGTCGCGTACTCGGCTATAGACGGAACAGCTCGGAAACTTTCGGGCGTTTTTAGTATAGTCTTTTAGAATTCTCGCAAATCCCGGTTGCAGATATTACTAGCGGCTCTCATTTCAATACGCATTCATATTTAAGAATACTAGAATTTCGCACATTTCTCATAACTTATGTTACCTAAAATATTTACTATTGAAAATATTTTTTAGAAAACTTGTTATTGACCATTATCACTTTTTCACACTCACAATTCTGAAACAGTGAATAAGACTTTTTCTAAACGTAAATACTAATTTTTGCTCGCTCAAGTTTATAATAATACATACAGAAATACCATCATCTCTTATTATAGTAGGAATCTTTATAACAGTACCCCGATTATCCCCAAATTCTTACATTTTATTTTAATTATAGGTGCAGTGTGTACCAAATATTGATATCGAAAGTCTCTCCGTGTGATGATAATGTAAGATCTGTACAGGTATTAAATAATCTTTAGCCTCATATAAAAAAAAATGCCTGAAGAAAAAAATATATATTTCAAAATATTTCAGGATAACCACTAAAATTTTACAAAACAAATTCCTGGTCATTTTCCAGTTGTCTTCTGATTCAAAGGAATATCAACTGTTGAATTCTCTACATCTAAATTGGGAAAATTTATCTAATTACACATTTTTGAGTTTAATTAAAGAATATGAGGAACCTTATTATACACATTACATAACCAGAAGGTAATATTGTAGAACGTGTAAACAGGCTACGTCACTTCAAAGTGAGAAAAACAGGATTATCTGCACGCTTAATGTACTTCACCTTCGTTTCTTCACTTCAAAAAGAATACCACAGAAAAATTACAAAATTCGATGGAACACAACAGCAAAGCAAATTAAGCAACAACAATTGAAACTTGATAATGTTCTGAAATCACAAATTCGAAGATTCTAATTGAAAAATTAGAAAATTTCGAAACAAGAAACACTTTTTTTTCAAATTGTTTCGTAGCCTATTCATTCTTCAATGAAGTGGTTCAAATATTTTTGCTGGCGTTTTTACTGTGAAAAATGTATGTCCTTTTGCATTGGGTTTGCCTGAAGAAAAGCACATATGAAGACCGGGTGAACGGGTGAACGGATCAACAATGGACCAATACTACAATCATAAAAAATGTAACTTCGTAGCATGGAAAACTGAAATTCCTGTAACATAAATTTTCCCAGCACTAAAAATTGAATAATTTTGAATTTCAGGGTTGTAGAATTTTACAATATCAAGCCAGGAGCCAAGTTTACGTTGTGCAATGGGGTGAACCATGAAAGATAAATTTTCTGCTGCAAAAGATGAATTGCCAACCCGAAAAGTTGAATTTTCTACGGAAAAGCTCATTTTTAACCAAGATAGCTTTTCTATCACGAAAGATGAATCCGCAACCAAATAGATGAATTTCCGATAAGGAAAGTTGAATTTTAAACCAAATAATTGAATTTTCCACTGAAACCAATATTTTTTGTACCAAAAATGGAATTATCCAACTTTCGGTTACAAAAATTAATTTCCAAGAACAACAAAGAACGAATTTTTGAACAAATAGTTAAACTCTCAACCAAACAGATGAATTTTCTACAAACAGGATTATGTTTATATCCAAAAAGAGGATTTTGTAATAAGATACATGAATGTTCTACCAACAGTTCATTTTCAACTTATAAATAATACATATCCTACCGAAAACCGAATGGTTGAATTTCCTGTAAAAAACTTAATTTTCGACAAAAGGTATGAATTTTCAACTGAAATGATGGATCATAAGCCAAAAAAGGCATTTTTTAGAAAGTAGTTAAAATTTAAACTCTTGAATAAAAACAGATTAATTTTCAAAGAAGCAGTTGCATTTTTGACCAAAAACGATGAATTTTCAAGCTACAAAATTAATTTTCTACCAAAAAATACTCATTTTCAGGAAAACATATGAGATTTCAGTCAAGTAATTAAATTTTCAACTAAGAAAGATAAATTTGCTGCCTAACGTAACCTGAAATGAACAATAAGCCACGTTTCATAAAAAAATTGTACACCTACCGTAGATACACATCGTTTGTTGATATACATTCAGAAGAATGATACCTTTTTTAGGGTAACTGTGAATATAGATTAATGTAAAATATGCTATAAATATTAAGAAAATCATAAAAAAAATTTAATTTGTACTTCATTTTGCAATATCTGAATAACACATTCCGGGCCAAAGTAAAGAAATTAAAGAACACACATTTCACGTGATGAGACACAATCTAGAATACATTTTTTATTTCAGATTTTATTTCATAACAATTAAGTGATATCATTTTAATCTTAATTAATCTACGAAATTTTACAGCAGCGAAATATTTATTTTAATTTTGATTTCCATGCAAAATTTTGAGCAAGTTCGAGAACGCGTTCTCAAATTTGAGAGCGAAGAAAATTTTTTTTGTGCGTAGAAACCTACTTTTTCCTTGAACGCGTTTAACTTGCTCATTTTGTGCTATACCAATAAAAGTGAACGCAATTATAGAACTTGAAGCGAATATGATATGATAATAATCACCGATATTTACTGACACAAAAATATTAGATGATATATTTCCTCAGCTTTATTTCTTGACTATGACGTGATTTTTCCATGTCTAGATATTTACCTATCAAGAACATAAATTTCTACAAATGTGTCACTAAGAACTTACATGCATCCATCACAAATGCGTACATGAAGCCTATTGACAAAACGTGGCAGTTTCGTGGAAAAAATTACCACGTTGCAAATTGACTGATTGTAATCTGATGAAGGTTAGTGTACATAGCAGTACAAATATTCTAGAATTTTCAGTCGAAATCCACGAAATCTATTCAATACCAAGAGGAAAAATGAAGATCGCCGTTTACATTCTGATTCCTACATTTTCGATTTATCTGGATTTTGTTGGTAAGTTTAATTAGGCTGACCATACTCATAATTTTTATATTTATATCCACTTCCTGAGGCTAATGAATTTTGGTCTACGATCTCTGTAGCCATTTGCAGGTTGTCGAAAATAAAATTTTTTACGTACAGGTGTTTTTAGACAATCTCACATTTTTGTTCAAATTTAAAGAAACTTTGTACTGACGGGTTTTCAAGAATTATGATCATAATTGAGGAGCAAAAGATATAGAATTCAATATCGTAGCTAGGTCTCTTTGCCTTTCCTGATTATAAATCGCGAGTCAAAATTGCAAAATTGAATATTGCGAACACATTATCGCGGTTGTTGGTTCAAAATTTTTGTTAAAATTTCGTATCTAGTTTTTTCAAGATTGGCGATTTTGAATTTAATGTTTAAAATTCAATTATTTAGTAACAATTTGTCATAGTGCATAGTCAATGAATTTGATTTTCAGAGCCAACTAAAGCATGGTTTTGAATCCGGAAGGTCAGGTTGATAAAATTTCAGAGCTTTCATACGAACTGAAGAAGATTGAATATACTGGGCGGATTTATTGGGCAATACGAATCAAATTTGACATTTGACAGTCCTTGGATTATAAAAATTGTTCCTAAACAAATTAATAAATCCCTCAAAGTTATCAATTCTCAATCAGCAAAAAACGTTAAATTATTTCATCTTCATGCCTTTCATTACTCGATTATTATTATTCGGAAGCTTCCAAATTTCTTCCTATAATAAAATTATTTATTTTCTAACTCATTATTGAAATTTTTAGAAATTTGTTCCTTCTTGAGCAATATTTTAATGCTCGTCTTCAACAGTTAAAGCAATTACGGATATGACGAGGTTAAAGATGTTAGGTTGGCGGCAGTGGAAGAAAGCGGAAGATGGCACAACTATTTGAATCCTGCCATCGCTTGTTTAGAAGTATTGGCCAAAGTCAAATGTCCTGAAAAATCAGCCTAATTTTGGTTGAAATATCGAAAAACCGAACCAGGGAGCATCGTGCGATTTCTGAAGTGCCAGAGATCCATTGATTTTATTTTGACGATTAACTTTTGCTCATTGCAAAATATGCAACGTCACAAGACATAGGCTTGAATTAATGAAACTGCACATTCTGTAGCAAGTCACTCTCAGTTTTAGTATTCGAAATTGAAAATTCATCCACGTCTATTTGTTCTTGCAGAATTAAGTTCGCAGAACGATCCACCTCTTGCACTTCCTCCTAAGAAAAGGTGGCATTCTTCTTTAGGCCAATCTTCTTCGAGCCACCAAAACCAACAAGTTGCGCGGGGTGAGTAACATTATTTTCAAAGTAAATCGTTACAGCTACGTTACACGTCAACAATATCAACTCGCTGCAGTTACTTTACTTAAAGAAGTAAGTTTAATTTGTCTAAAATTTACTATAAATGTTGCACACCAATCACTTAATTCGTGAAAAATACTACGTTTGAATATTATTAACACAAGAGGCTCAGAAATGTCTCCACTTTGGATCTTTAACTATTAACTATAATAATCTCGCAGTTATTTCTAAAATGCCGATGCGACACATTATAACTATAGTTTTCTAAATTGAATTGTGAAGGATAGAAAAAGCCTTATCGCACATTTAGTGGAAACATTTTCAAATTCTCATCCTCATGAGAATGTAATAATTATTTATATTTTTATCATTCAGAATTACTTCTATGTAAAATTGAAACTCGTCATTTTTCATAAAATCTCCACGTTTAGGGACACCCTGAGTCAGCTCACAAGATTGTCTGTCTGCAATCTGTAGTTTGTAGGAAAGATAACTTTTCGAAAGGCTGATCAGATTGGATTGGGTCAGGGCACACGTTTCTAAGGCATGAAGAAAGGACGATTTCGTTTACGAGCCATTTTCGACTAAAACCGGGAAAAAATATTTAGTCTTGATTTCCTCTTTGGTAAATTCTGATTCAAGACAATTTCAAGTGATTCTGTACGTCTAACTCGTGAGACGGAACGAGACTATTTTTGATGTCTTAAGACAAATATTTTTGACTAACACACGAGATTATTTGCTTTGGAGAGAACCTGTAAGATTCATAATCACTAATCCGCTTTAAATTTCACAGATAGTTTATATTATTTATATCTTTGGTATTAGTTTTTCATATATTAATCAGATTGTTTATCTGCAATAATTATATTCTTTGGTTTGCGAATTTGAAAATGTCCGTTTTTTGCAAACTCCAACAGTTCACTAGAATATAATTAATTATAGTTTCGAAGTCGAAAATCGAACGAACTTCTCTTTTTATCTTCACACGTTAGAAAAAGTGGTAATGTTATTATTAGTAAAGTGTACTTGCCACTAAGCAGCGCCAGTCTCTCTAGCCAAAGTTCCGCGAAAATTCAAATTGGATGAATAGATAAAACAAGATAAAAAGTTTGCGCAAATCATTTTCAATTCCTGATGTATCTTAGGAATAGGATGATTCAGTGCTTGTTTTCAAATATTGGGAAAAATCCTAAGCTGCAGAGAACAATTGTAAATGTGAAGTAGAACAGGGAGTATCACGTTAAGAGAAGGTTCAACCATTTTAATCAAAATACCATGAATACCGATAGCCTCTGAGGTTACCTTGGCAATTACTGGAAGCAGAGAGTCTGTCCCAATATAAGAGAAGTGAAATTTAGGATCATCAAAGGGCGGTAATTTACTGGATAAGAGAGTAGTATCAATTGATGACGGCTCAATCAAGAAGCGTTTCATAAAATCGTTTAACGGTAAGTTCTAATCAAAAGTTTGAATCTGAAGAAATAATTCCATTCCGCTGAAGAAACTTCTAGATATTTCCATCCCTATTCTTGTTAAAAATTGCATTATGGTTATATTCTTTTTTAAAGTTCCTTATCTTAGTTTGCACCACATTCCTAAGGACAAGAAATTTCTTCCTTCGGGTCCGGTCATTAGTCCTTCTAGCTTGAAAATACTTTCTGCCTCTTTACCTTCTGAGACATTTAATCTTTTCCGATATCCACGGACAAGTTTTTTTGTCGCCTTAAAATCATGTACTGGGGCCACTACATCGAATGCTGAAATTAATATATTATTGAGTTTTTCTACCTTTGAATTTGAACTTCTATCAGAAAATATACTCTCCGCTCAGCTTCAGATAGCAGAGTGAACAATCTATCCTCATCAATTTTACTTAGGTTTCTGAATTTTTTTAAACACGGGGCGAGATTTATACTTCAATCAAAATTGTAAAATATTCGAACGAGAACATGGCTGGATCAAATGCGTAAGGTATTTGGATTGGTTGAAGTGAAGATTTATGTTTGTATTAAAATCCCCTAAAATAATAACATAATTATAATTGAGCGTGTAATCAAAAATCTCCGTCTCAAATGCATTACCAAACCCAGCATTAAGTGGTTTATATACAAGCACAAAAAGTAGACATTCACGAGATTGAAAGACGTCGACAAATGAAGATTCAGTAGCCGGTACAGTGGTTTCAGCACTGGAAATTTCAACCAATTCAAAAATAGTTCATGGCTTTATCACCCCATGTTTAACTAAAGGAATACAAAGAGAGACTTAAGCTAATTCACATTTTGATTTGTACTTTGATTTCATGTGAATTAATTAATTCCAAAAGAAATTAAATACTTTCGTAAGTTGAATGTTCAGAAAACTTTTGACCTTTTTCAGCAAAACTGTTTCAAAATATTGAAGCTCCCAATTTAAAAAAATATTTCAGAACTGAGAATTCCGGCAATTGCAAAATTATAAATGTTGACCGCTATCAATTTAAACGTGTATAATTATAATTATAAACCTTCAATAATAAATTATGTAATTCGTAAAGTTCTCAATAAAGTAGATACAATTATCTACTTCTGATCTATTCGTAGTGAACAATTTCGACCTGCATTATTTCATTTTGACGTGCTGATAGAAAACAAATAATACATTATTCAAAACCGAATTCAAAACTAGAAATTTTCTTTCTCAGTTTTGAAAAACAGAAGATCACGGAATTTTGTAATATATCAAATATTTCCCGCGAAATCGATTCACACGAATTCAGAAATTCCACAGCAACAGAATTTCACAGTCAGCAGAATCTGAGAGAAGATCTGAGCAATACTGTTTGCTAAATGAGACTTTCCTCAGTCCAGACATCATTGAAGAGGCGCCCTAAGTACTTGCAACACGTGCATGCTTACACTGATACTCGAAGGAGACCGCAACCTAAATCTATTGACCGCTTTACAAATCCCTGAGGATTATTACAAGTCGCTATAGAATTAAAAAAAAAAAAAATTCATATTGTACCTTCTTGGACCCACGTAACTCTAGAAAAGATCTTTTTATTTCAAGGAATTTTTCCCCCTTCGAATCGTCAAAATGCGACCTTTTGCAGACATTGGAAGATTTTTTAAACCGAGCGCCTATGACTTTACATTCTTTACCATCCCAAGGTTTTTTCCCTGGAGTACGCAATTGAGACTTTACAAGTAAATGCAAGTTATCAGCAACAGTTAAGATTGTGATAATTAAATTATTATTTAGCGATAAATGAGTATCTATTTACACTTGCGTCAATTTGCATGGAATACGAAATATCAAACCGAACCGAATTCAGAATAAATTCCAAAAATTAAAACAAAATAATGTGTTCTTTCGAATTCAAACACAGTGAGCCTTAATAATTTTGAATCCGACAGTTCTGTGGCATAACATTTCTCTACAGAATTTTTTTCTTATGATTATAAAGTATTTCATACCAAAACAAAAAATAAAGTTTCAATTACTTCTTGATATTTTTTCAACAAGAAACATGAATCATCTATTTCTTTTCGCAGAATTGAATTCGCATCCAAGCAGAGATTGCCTTGATACTTCCAGCCCAGATCACTGTCGCTCTTCTCCTTTCCCTCATATACCTGAGGTTTCTGAGGAGCCTCCTCTTCGTCCGAGGGAAAGGTCACCTTCTGGTAGGCCTCCTTCTCCTGAAATACTTGGACATGCATTTCGAAAACTTGGATACATGCGGCTTATTTCCCGTAGAAATCAGAACTTACAATTCGAATTTCGAAGATACGTTTTTCCTGTCGGATATCCAATTAGATTGCTAACAGGAAGAAACACATTTATTCCTGTGCCAGCACAAGAACATATTGTCTTATCATTATCCAATGGTGACATTTTTGCAATATTAGAGCATAGCGGGATTCTTCGTGGGTTATATAGCACACATCAAGCTCATGCAAGAATTAAAATGAATATGATAAACGGCGAAGTCGATGATTTGACTTCAGATGAAATCCGATATTGTCCCGTAGGCAGACGTCACCCAATCTTCCCCTTCAGTTTTATTGAAGCTTCAGCAAAAGACGATTCACTACAGTCTGAATGGAATCCTAATAGCGAACGCAGCCCTGGTCCTTCTTGTTCTGACAGAAAACACTCAGCTGACCAGTCTTCTCCCCAGGAGATTCCCCTTCATGTCGAGGCCTGGTCGCCACCTGGGTGGCCGCCTTCTCCTAAAGTACTTGGATATACACTTGGACAACTTGGATACATCCGGCTCATTTCTCGCACAAATCGGAACCTACGATTCGAATTTCGTAGATATGTTTTTCCTGCTATTTATCCAATTAGATTGCGAACAGAACAATGGAGCTATATTCCCGTGCCGAACCACGAACATATTGTATTATCAGCATCCACTGATGACATTTTTGCAATATTAGAGCATAGCGGAATTCTTCGTGCAATATTTTCGACACTACATGCTAGATCGAGAGTTAAAGTGAATATGATAAGCGGAGCAGTTGATAATTTGACAACAGATGAAATTCGAAATTGTCCAGTAGGCAAACGTAAACCAATCTTCCCCTACAGTTTTATTAAAGCTTCAGCAAATTACGATTCTCTGCAGTCTGAATGGAATCCTAATAACGAACGTAACCCTGGTTCTTCATCTTCTGAAAAACAACACTCACCTGCCCAGAATTAATCTCAAGATCCTTCTTTTCGTGCCAGGTCCAGATCTTTTGCGGCAAGGCCTGTTTCTCTTCAAGTACTTGAATGTGCAAAAGAACAGCTTAGCTATGTTTGAATTATTCCTTGCAAAAATCAGAGCCAGCGATTTGAATTCCAGAGATGTGTTTCTCTCGCATATGAACCAATACAAATGCTAAGAGATCTTGCGAACTATGTGCTTCGGCCAAACCAAGAATATATTGTATTATCAACATCGAGTCGTCACGTTTTTTCAAAATTAATATAGTGGGAATGGAATCACAGTGGCAAGCGTTATCTTGGTTCTTCTTCTTATGCCAGACAACACTTTTTTTGAGCGGATTTCTCCTCAGTAGCCTCCTCTTTATGCCAGATTCAAGTCTCCTTCGAGCAGGCACTTCGACAACCCGGATATATTCAAAATACTCGCAAAACAACTCAGAATAGGCAATTTAGTTTCAAATATATGTTTTCCCTGCCGATAAGGAAATTCGATTGCTAGTAGGAAATAGCAAATTTTTTACCACGCCAAACCCAGAATATGTTGCGTTATCAACGTCGAGTGGTGACATTTTTGCAACACTAGAGTATACTGATATTCTTCGTGGAATATGTCAGACAGATAGAAATCAATAGAGAATAAAAATAAATATGATAAGAGTTGATGTTGAGAATATGATATCAGATACAATAAGGGAAGGTCATGTAGGAAGATACAACCCGTTCTCCCCACACCTCCTTATCAAATTTGATGCAAATTCACGATTTACTGCAGACTGTGTACCATTATTTCAATAGAAAAATTGTAAAATAACACAGAATAAATCTTGTAACCTTAAGTTGGATCAAAATTAAATTGAAACATTAAAACATCATTGTGTTTTTTTCTTCGAATTTTTATCGGAATAGTTATTTTTCAAAAATTATATGCCAATGCGAATAAAGAAGCATACGAGATAGTTATTTTTGATATTAAAAACCTATGACAGAGCTCTAATTACCATAACGAACCGGAGGCTCAAGCTGCGAAATTAATTTGATTAATTTGTTCAATTATGTGTGATTGTGGCTATCATCTCATTTATTCAAGATGTTTTCTTTTCCGGCTGCCCTCTCATTGTTAAATCTCAATGATGAAAAGGGTTTTCTTACGAATTACTGATGTACTTACCCTAGTTTTTATTTAAATGAATTCAAATTAAACGAAAATGAGACTGAAAACAAATAGTAAAATTCCAAAACAAAACAAGAAAACAGAAGTGATTACACATTGAAGTCACTCTAACTCATAGCTACCGCCACACTTTATTCGATTTTTCGTATTCGAATTATGATCTCACTTGTCAGGTTCACACCTTTCTATGGACCGTTTCACTTCACTAAGGACTGCACTGGACCGATTCGTCGTTTCTATTCTGTGTGCACTAAGCTGATTTGCAGAATCGACGAATACCTCACGGTAGAAAACGATTTCTGCTGGTTTTGAATTCAAATGACTACACGCCGGAACGTCGTTACGTCATTCGAGTTCGCGTTCTGTCATCCGTCGACTGAAGATCCGGAAGCGTTTTATGTCCCTTCGTAAATCTATCTGGGTGAGTCATTCAAATTTTTCAAATGAGGTTCCATGATGATGCCGTCATTCGATGCCGTCCTGGTTCGTTCAAATTGGGTGGCAACGCATGTCCGTTGGTGTAGTTTGAACGTCGACGTCCGCTGATATCAAATCAAGAATAAGGGGTCGCGTCGACTCACCGTTTGGTAACGTCGTTTTTGGCCAATGTTGGCCAATTTCTGACCCAGATCGCATGCTAACGGGCGAGAGAAACTGTACTTTTTCCGAATTTCGTAATACTTCTTGTCGGTGCAAGAAGTAGTAAAGAATTGCGATGAGAATTTTGAGTTTGACCGACTAAGAGGTACGAATGCATAGGTGAGTTACGGCATTTTTGCAGTCATTGCTAGTTCTAACTGAATGTTTGTTGTCCAGCGACAATTTGGAAAGGAATCATGGAAGGAAGCTACGTTGAAAATCAGTGAATTCTAAAAAATGCTGAATATCATAACGTGACTTGAGGACACATTTGATTCCTTTAAATCAATATTTCTAAATAAGTTTATTTATTTCAGTAGTTTATAAGTGTCCATTATTATCAGTTCATTACTCGAAAATATTTCGGAATTGTGAGAAATAGTTAATCAGACAACTTTAATTCAAATGTTATTATTACGGAATAATTACGACTTTCTGAATATCGTCCACGTAGGTCTATTTTATAGGGTTCCGCAAAAACCCTATAAGTGAAAAAATGTGTTTTGCGAGTTTTTGGCACTGATTATGATTTTCTTGCGGGTTTTTAAATACAAATTGATTCTTATACCTAGAACACTACTTCATACTAACAAACAAAAGTTAAGATAAATTATTTGAATTATTTATTATAGTTTTAGCAATTTTCTTCTGTGGCGGAGATAGAAGGTCGCGATTTTTTAAAAAAATTTCCACTCTTTGTTCAATTTACAATTAGAGGGAGGTGACAGTTCATTATTTTTACTCAGAATAATTTTTTTAACAATTCACTATTACTGTCAATCTCTAAATAATGCTAGAAGTTCCTGCTTTTTCTGAGATTTTCCACTTTTTTACTACTTTTTACTTGAAAATGAGTTAAGAGTCAATTTAATTCAGCAAAAATAATTGTTCAAACAGATTATTATTGTTCATAGCTATAATCTTCTATATGATTGCTAGATAGTTGCGGTTTTCTTTGAAATTTTAAACTTTGTGTTGGCCACAGCCGAAACTAAAATATAATGTTTATGATTCGAATTCTGACTAAAATCTTAAAAGAAACTCGTCATTACATCAAAAGAATAATTTTTTGTACTTTCGCACAGGAAACCAGTAACTGTGAATATAGATTAATGTAAAATGTGGAATAAATATTAAGAGAATCATAAATAAGTGGAATTTGTACTTCATTTTGCAATATCTGAATAACAAATTCCGGACCAAAGTAAAGAAATTCAAGAACACACATTTAACGTGATAAGACACAATCTTGAATACGTTTTTTAATTCAGATATCATTTTATAACCATTATGTGGTATTATTTAAATCATAATTAATATACCAAATTTTACAGCAGCGAAAAATTTATTCTAATTCTGATTTTTCAGATGATTTATACTTTTAATTGAAGATTGTGCGATTTGGTTGAAAGTTCAACTATTTTTGTAAACAAAATTTAATTTTGCTCGAATGTTCAACTATATGATTTTTCATGTAATTGTTAATTCGAAGTGATTTAGATAGTCTAAGTAATTAGCATGTAATGAAGAGTAATACAAATAATTAGGTGTAATTTACATTGACTACTAATTTTTCAACTGAAAAATCGAACTATTCCATTTTTAGTCGAAAATTTGCCTTTTTTAGCTGAAAATCAATTTATTTAGTTGAATTTTTCTTGTAGTTAAAAACAATTTATCTTTTTCATTTCAAAATTCAACTGGTTCGTTGAATATTCTTATATTTCATTTTATGTAACCTAAAGCTTTTCTATGTAATCCAAAGTAATCTAAGGTAATCTTTGTACATCTCAATTTATTGTCAAAGTTTCTTGTCTTCGCATTTTTTTGTGCGTAAAAACCTACTTTCTTCTAGAAACCGTTTAACTTGCTCATTTCATGCTATACCAATAAAAATGCACGTAATTATAGAACTTCAAGTGAATATGATATGATCCCAGATAACAATCGTGCGTCTCACATCACCCGCATGGTGTGATTATCATGCTGTGCGTGCGTGAAAGGGTTCATTTCGCCATCACGGGATGATAGTCACGTAGCTGCGAGCGTTATGACACGCATTTCGCTATCATATATGCCTGCACGAAATGCTTGCAAAATACATCGCACGTGTGAAGGCATCATGCAGAAAACAATATTAATAGTAT
>CAKNXH010002035.1:422249-572094 GCA_932178445.1 Andricus quercusramuli | reverse complement strand
TATGCGTGCGATTACGCCATCATTTTGCAAGCATTTTGTTATCTGGGATAATAATCACCGATATGTTTACTGACAACAAAATAATAGATGATATTTTTCCTTAACTTCATTTCTTGACTATGACGTCAGTTTCCCATGTCTAGATGTTTACCAATTAAAAACATACATTTCTACAAATGTGTGACTAAGAACATACATGTATCCATTAAAAATGCGCACATAAAGCCTATTCACAAAACGTGGCTGTTTCGTGGAAAACATTTCCACGTTGCAAATTGACTGATAGTAATCTGATGAAGGTGAGTGTACACAGCAGTACAAATATTCTAGAGTACTGAGTCAAAACTCACGAAATCTATTCAATACCAAGAGGAAAAATGAAGATCGCCGTTTACATTCTGATTCCTACATTTTCGGTTTATCTGGATTTTGTTGGTAAGTTTAATTAGGCTGACCATACTAATAATGTTTATATTTATATCCACTTCCTGAGGCTAATGAATTTTTGTCTACGATGTCTGTAGCCTTTTGCAAGTTGTTGAAAATAAAATTGTTTACGTACAGGTATTTTTTGGAACTTTTCTATTCAAGTATGATGAAATAAAATTTTTTTCAAATTCATTGAAAAGTAAATGCAGAAGAAAATTTATGTATTTCAAAATATGGAATAAATGACTATTTTCGCGATTAATTTGAATCAGACTTAATCGCTTCAAAGCATCCTTTCATTTTGTAGTATAAGCAGCTAACGAGGAGCGTTACCGCATATTTTTTGAATAGTAGATTGTGTGCCAAGGGGAGAAGAACAGCAACTGAAAATTTGGAATTTTTGGTCAAATTCCATTAACATTTATATAACGGGTTTTCGAATATTCTGATTATTATTCGAAACTCAAAGCCACAAAATACACTATGGGTGATACAATATGGCGATTAGTTGCTTCCAGTGGGACACGTAAAGGAGGTTCGAATATGATCGGAGGACAGAGTTTGTAAACGCTACCGTCAATATAGGATTTATATTTAAATACAATATTTTAATGCGCGTCTACAACAATTCAAGCAATTACTGATATATAGAGGTTAGAGATGTTAGGTTGGCGGCAGTGGAAGATGGCACAACTATTTGAATCCTGCCTTCACTTATTTAGATCTAATCGCCAAAGTTAAATGTCCTAAAAAAACAGCCTAAATTTGGTTAAAAAAATATATACGAATCGAGCTGGGGAGCATCGTGCAATTTCTGGAATGCCAGAGATCCATTTATTTTATTTTCACGATTGACTTTTGTTCATTGCAAAATCTGCAACGTCACAAGACATAGGCTTGAATGAATGAAACTGCACATTCTGTAGCAAGTCACTCTCAGTTTTAGTATTTATAATTGAAAATTGAAAATTCATCCATTCCTATTTGTTCTTGCAGAATTAAGTTCGCAGGACGATTCACCTCGTGTACTTCCGCCTAAGAAAAGGTGGCAATTTTCTTCAGGCCAATCTTCTTCGAGCCACCAAAACCAACAAGTTGCGCGGGGTGAGTAACATTATTTTCAAAGTAAATCGTTACGGATACATTACACGTCAACAGTATCAACTCGCTGCAGTTACTTAACTTAAAAAAGTAAGTTCGATTTGTCTAAAATTTACTATAAATGTTGCACCCCAATCATTTAATTTTCAAAATTTTCAAAAATGCGCCATATTTTCAGATGTGAAAAATAATACGTTTGAATGTAATTAACACAAGAGGCTTAGAAATGTCTCCACTTTAGATCTTCAACTATTAACTATAATAATCTTGCAGTTATTTCTATAATGCCAATGCGACCCTTTATTACTATATGTTATGTTAAAATCTCATGAAATTACCTTCAACAGAAAGTCCTCCACTTGCATGATAATATTTTAACATTGAATTTCAAGATAATAATTCTACAGATTTAATTAAAAGTGCTGAATTTAAAAAATCATCATGCAGAGTGACAGGTTGATATACAAAATCCAGAAACAGTTCAATTTTCCAGCTTTCTAAATTAATTTGTCAAAACTACGAAAAGCCTTATCGCATCTTCAGTGATGCGATAGCACGTGAGGCGGAACCAAACTATTTTTGATGTCTCAATACAAATATTTTTGACTAAGAGACAACAGACAATGTCTTGAGACAAGATTATTTGCTTTTGAAAAAACCTGTGAGATTTATAATCACTAATACGCTTTAAATTTTACAGATAGTTTATATTATTTATCTCCTTGGTATTAGTTTTTCATATGTTAATCAGATTGTTTACCTGCAATCATTATATTCTTTGGATTGCGAATTTGAAAATGTTGTCCGTTTTTTTCAAACTCCAACAGTTCACTAGATTATCATTTATTATAGTGTCGAAGTCGAAAATCGAACAAACTTTTTTTTATCCTCACACGTTAGAAAAAGAGGTAATATTATTATTAGTGAAGGGTACTTGCCGCTGAGCAGCGCTAGTCTCTCTAGTCAAAGTTCCGCGAAACTTCAAATTGGATGAATCGATAAAACAAGATAAAAAGTTTGCGCAAATCATTTTCAATTCTACATATATTAGACACATATTATTAGCAAAAGATGGTATTTGCACTATTGAATGATGTAAGTGTCAACTTTTTTATTGATAGAAGAAGATTTTGATTTTCGGAATTTCTACTTCTCGGGTCACCCGAATGACAGAGGCTAAATACTTTACATATATATGGGGCGTTATTTCTCAAGTGTACCCACTCAAAAAGTAAAAGTTATCCGATCTAAGTTAAACTTAAATAAAGTGTTGTGCTATTGGATAGTAGTTCATGAGGTAAAAATTTTGTCATTCGGATAAGTATTGACCGACAGGGAATGGGTGAAAGTTTTTGGGTTTTCGTTGGTATTGTCTATTTCAACGATTTTCAACTCTTGTGATAGAGATAAAAGAATGTTTTTCTAGTACAGTTTCGATGAAGTTTTCACGCCTTTTCAATTTTTGCTAGGCATTTTTGTCAAAAAATGAATATTTGACCTGCAAAAATCAAGGTAAAAAATAAATTTGACTTTTTTTCGAAATAAGACAGTTTTTTCTTTTTTTTTTGGTCTTAACAGAAAGCTTAGGTTTTTTCCTATAAGACTATGTATATTAGAAAGTGTGATTCGAATTTTTAATTTATGAAGATAAGCGTTGAGTACTCCGGTACGCGCATGACGCTGGCGCTAGAGCCCGGCGGAGCTCCGTGATGCCTTCATGGTATTGTTTTTACGAAAAGTAATAATATATGTTAGTATATTTGATCGCCCTCTGCATTTTGCCAGGGTTGAGAGTGCCATTATTTAAATGTCTGCATCACGTTCACTGATGAATTTTGAAAATTTTGAATTTGGAAAATCAAGTTACTGAATAAGTGGTCGGGTGGAAAGAGTCGTTTTATGGATCAAGTAAAATTGAATCTTGGAGATTTTTCATGCTGATGTCTGGTCTTCTATCTGCCTTTCTTTCAGCCTTTCGGTTTTTCAGTGACAGTTGTTTTCACTTTGCTTTCTACTTCTCGTTTCTTCTCTTTTGAGAAGTAGTCGCATTCCATGCCTGAGGAAAATTTCTGGCATTGCAAAGTCCCTTTGATTTTCACTGCAGCATCGAGTCTGCTTTTCAGATCTTCAGCAGTGGTTCCGTGATCTTCCTTGCTACTAAAAATGATTCCAGTATCCATGCAGTACTTCTTTGCCCACTGAAATGCTGATAAAGCTTCTAGGATGCGATCTTCACTGGAACATTGTAGGGTAAGCCTTACTGCATTTCGTTCAACATTCGCCCCTATGCCATCACATGCTCATTGCTAATATCCTAGCTCATAAGGCAGATTCCGGAATTTCAGCTAAGTGGCATTACCATTCTACCGCTCATGGCAAAGGAGCATGTGATGGCATAGGGGCAGATGTTAAACCAAATGCAGCAAGGTTTAACCTACAATGTTCCACTGAAGAGTGCATCCTAGATACTTCATTCCTATTTCGGTGGGCAAAGAATACTGCAAGGAAACTGAAATTATTTTTAGTGGCAAGGAAGATCACGAAGCTACTGCTGAAGATCTGAAAAGCAGATTCGATGCTGCAGTGACAATCAAAGGGACTTTGCAATACTATGAATTTATACTCACGGAAGATAGGAGGCTCCAATTGAAGAAATTTTCCTCAGCCACGGAATGTGACTACTTCTCAAAAGAGAAGGAACGAAAAGTAGAAACCAAAGTGAAAACAACTGTCACTAAAAAACCGAAAGGCTGGAAGAAAGGCAGATAGAAGACCAGACATCACCATAAAAAATCTCCAAGCATTAATTTGGCTGCTGATGCCTTATATTTCAAATTTTCAATGTTAACTTTGAATTTCTGTAAAATTTCAATTAGTATTATGTGTGGAAAATATGATGTTTCAATGTCATGTCAATTTTGAACCTAAAAATCCTCAACATAAATGAGCAGAATCATCGTGATTGCTTGTTATGAGTTTTCTTTGACTTATATTTGCCAAAAACTCGGCCAGTTTGAATCCTAGCTTACAGCTAAATGAACTGCTTATATTAAAGCACAATTCAGTAAAATTTTAAAATTTCTAACGACTTCGTTTGAAAATGAGACAGAACAAAGTACCAAAAACATGTGATAACGCACCTAACTAACTAAAAATTAAAAATTAAAAATTGCTGATCGATGTTAACAACATTCCATGAATGTTTGACATTAACGGATATCACTTATATTCAGTTGAAAAAGATAATAATAAAGAGAAGGGTCTAATATTTTAAGTTTAAGTATTTAAACTGTCACTCCAAAGTCCGGCCGACAACACTTTTGTCTGGTAACACTCCATATTAGTTCATCATCCTGTAAAATGAGAGGGTATTTTAAGACACTAAAGTAAAAATCAAACAAATTATAATGATAGCTATTTGTCGATATTCTCGAATATTTCAGCCTGCTCTCCATATAAAAAAAAAAAAATTGATTAGCATTTCGAACTCGAAAGTTCATTGCCTCACTACCCGATTCGGGTAGTGTTTCTAGGTGGATAAATACTACCGTGTGGGTCCACCACACCCACGACGGGTCAACAACACGCAGTATTCCCCGAACGGTCACCCATCCAAGTACTAACCGCGCCCAACGCTGCTTAACTTCAGTGATCTAACGGGAACTGGTGTTTTCAGCGTGGTATCGCCATATATGTTAAAATATTTTTGTCATGGCCGAATACCGCGCTAGACTATGCCAGGTAGGAGATATTTCTATTCAAAATGTATTATAACCATAGAAAATAGTTTTCTTGATCTGTTAAATATATATTTTTGATTTGAAAATCTGTTGAAAAAATGCTTCTTCTTCTGTACAAGTCGAACTCAATATCACAAGAACAAGCTAACTTCCTTTTCCTATTTTCAGTTCATGATATTACCAAAGTTATTAGATATTTTCTTCGACACTTCAAATAAATTAAATATTTCATCAACGCTTTGGAAAGATAAAAAAATGCAACAATCGTTACTTCACTTTCGTCTATTGCAGCATCCCAATCAGCACTAAATTTAAGGAAAGCAGATGGTACTGTGCTTTCTCTGGCATCCAGACTGGAAAGGATAAAGAAGATTATCTTATGATATATTAGGATAGAGATAGGACAAACATCTGTTAGAGTCGAAGGATAAGTGATCTTAGGAATAGGACGATTTAGTGGTTGTTTCCAAATAATGGGGAAAATCCTAAGCGGTAGAGAAAAATTGTAAATATGAAGTAGAACAGGAAGTATCACGCTAAGAGAAAGTTAAAATATTTTAATCAAAGTACCACGAATACCGATAGCCTCTGAGATTACCTTAGCAATCACTGCAATCAGAGAGTATGTCCCAATATAAGAGAAGTAAAAGTTAGTATCAGTAAAGGGCCGTAATTTACTGGGTAAGAGAGTAGTATCAATTGGTGACGGCTCTATCAAGGAGCGTTTCATAAAATCGTTTAACAGTTAGTTCTAATCAAAGTTTTGAATCTGAGGGAATAGTTCCAATCCGCTGAAGGACCTTCTAGATATCTCCATCCCTATTCTTGTTAAAAATTGCATTCTGGTTATATTATTTTTTAAAGTCTCTTGTCTTAGTTCGATCCAAATTCCTAAGGACACGGAATTCCTTCCTTCGGGTATGGTCATTACTCCTCCTAGCTTGAAAATACTTTCTGCCTCTTTACCTTTTGAGACTTTTAATCTTTACCGATATCCAAGGACAAATTTTTTCCTCGCTTGAAAATCATGTACTGGGGCCACTACATCGAATGCTGAAATAATATATTATTGAGTTTTTCTACCTTTGAATTTAAATTTCTATCAGAAAATACACTTATTCGATCAGCTTCAGAGAGCAGAGTGAACAATCTGTCCTCATCAATTTTACTTAGATTTCTGAATTTTTTTAAACAGGGGGCGGGATTTATACTTCAATCAGAATTGTAATATATTTGATTGAAGACCAATTAAAATCCCCTGAAATGATAACATTATTATAAGAGAGCGTGAAATCAAAAAGCTCCGTCTCAAATTCATTACCAAACCCAGCATTAAGTGGTTTATATACAACCACAAAAGTAGACATTCGCGAAATTGAAAGACGTCAATATATGTACCCGGTACAGTGGTTTTAGTACTGGAAATTGCAACCAATTCAAAAATCGTTCATGGCTTCATCACCCTATGTTTAACTAAAGGAATATGAAGAGAGACTTAAGTTAATTCAGATTTTGATTTGTGCTGTGATTTCATGTTAATTAATTAATTCTAAAAAAAAAATTAAATAATTTCGTAACTTAAATGTTCAGAAAACTTTTGGACCATTTTCAGCAAAACTGTTTCAAAATATTGAAGCTTGCAATTTGAAAAAATATTTTAGAATTGAGAATTCCTGCAATTAGAAAATTAGAAACTTTTGAACGTTATCAATTTAAACTTGTGTAATTATTATGTTATTCGTAAGGTCCTCAATAAAGAAGATTTCAAGCTCTTCTTGATATTTGTTCAACAAGAAACATGAATCCTCTATTTCTTTTCGCAGAAGTAAGTTCGCATTCAAGCAGAGATTGCCTTGATACTCCACGCCCGGAACACTGTCGCTCTTCTCCTTTCCGTCATGTACCTGCCGTTCCTGAGGAGCCTCCTCTTCGTGCGAGGGAGAGGTCGCCTTCTGGTAGGCCTCCTTCGCCTGAAGTACTTGGATATCCCCTACGACAACTTGGATACAAGCGGCTTATTTCCCGCAGAAATCAGAACTTACGATTCGAATTTCGAAGGTACGTTTTTCCTGCCGGTTATCGAATTAGATTGCTAACAGAAAGAAATACCTTTATTCCCGTGCCAGCACAAGAACATATTGTTTTATCATTATCCAATGGTGACATCTTTGCAATATTAGAGCATAGCGGGATTCTTCGTGGGATATATAGGACACATCAATCTCATGCGAGAATTAAAATGAATATGATAAGCGGCGAAGTCGATGATTTGACTTCAGATGAAATCCGATATTGTCCAGTAGGCAGGCGTCACCCAATCTTCCCCTTCAGTTTTATTGAAGCTTCAGCAGAAGACGATTCACTACAGTCTGAATGGAATCCTAACCAGACTTCTCCTCAGGAGCTTCCTCTTCATGCTGAGGCCAGGTCACCTCCTGGGTGGCCGTCTTATCCTAAAGTACTTGGATATACACTTGGACAACTTGGATACATTAGGCTCATTTCCCGCACAAATCAGAACCTACGATTCGAATTTCGTAGATATGTTTTTCCTGCTGGTTATGAAATCAGATGGCGAACAGAACAATGTAGCTATGTTCCCGTGCCAGACCAAGAACATATTGTATTATCAGCATCCAGTGATGACGTTTTTGCAATATTAGAGCATAGCGGATTTCTTCGTGCAATATTTACTATACACAATTCTAAATCGAGAGTTAAAGTGAATATGATAAGCGGTGCAGTTGATTATTTGACCCCAGATGAAATTCGAGATTGTCCAGTAGGCAAGCGTAACCCAATCTTCCCCTATAGTTTTATTAAAGCTTCAGCAAATCACGATTCTCTACAGTCTGAATGGAATCCTAATAACGAACGTAACGCTGGTCCTTCATCTTCTGACAGACAAAATTCCCGTGAACGGACTTCACCTCAGGAACATTCACTTCATGCCAAGGCCAGGTCGCCTCCTGGATGGCCGCCTTCGCCTAAAGTACTTGGATATGCACTTGAACAACTTGGATACATTCGGCTCATTCCCCGTGCAAATCAGAACCTGCGATTCGAATTTCGAAGATATGTTTTTCCTGCTGGTTATCCGATTCGATTGCGAACAGAAGAAAATACCTATATTCCCGTACCAACCCAAGAACATATTGTATTAGCAGTAGACAGTGGTGACTTTTTTGCAATATTAGAGTATAGCGGGGTTCTTCGTGCAATATATACAACAAATAAAGATCGTTCGAGAATAAAAATAAATATGATAAGCGGCGCAATTGATAATTTGACCCCAGATGAAATGCGAAATTGTCCAGTAGGCAAACGACAACCAATCTTTCCTAAGAATTTTAATAAAACTTCAGCAAACAGCGATTCACTAGCGTTTAAATGGAATCCTAATAGCAAACGTAACCCTGGTTCTTCTTCGTCTTCTTCTTCTTCTGAAAGACAACATTTACCTGCCCGGAATTAATCTCAAGAGCGCCCTTTCCGTGTCAGGTCCAGATCTTCGGCGGCAAGGCCTCTTCCTCTTCAATTACTTGAATGTGCAAGAGAAGCGCTTGGCTATGTTGGGCTTATTCCTTGCAAAAATCAGAACCAGCGATTTGAATTCCAGAGATACGTTTTTCTCATCTATGAACCAATACAAATGCGGAGAGATATTGCGAACTATGTTCTTCGGCCAAACCAAGAATATATTGTATTATCAACATCCAGAGGTGAATTTTTCGCAAAATTAATATAGAGGGACTCTTCGTGGTATATATAGGACAGATGAAAATAATTCGCGTACGAAAATAAATAGTCCAGTAGGGAAAAATCACCCAATCTTCCCGAACAGTTCTATCAAAGCTTTTATAAATTACGATTCACTAGAGTCCGAATGGAATCACACTTATCCTGGTTCTTCTTCTTATGCCAGACAACACTCACTTGACCAGATTTCTCCTCAGTAGCGTCCTCTTCATGCCAGATCCTAGCTTCCTCCGGGCAGGCCTGCTGCTGATGAAGTACTAGGATGTGCACTTGGACAATCTGGATATATTCCAATTACTCGCGAGACAATTCAGAATAGGCAATTTGAATTTGCTAGTAGGAAATGGTAAATTTTTGTCCCCTTCAAACCCAGAATATGTTGTGATATCAACGTCGAGTGGTGACATTCTTTCTACACTAGAGTGTACTGATATTCTTTATGTAATATATATAGAAATCATTAGAGAATGAAAATAAATATGATAAGCGTTGATGTTGAGAATATGATATCAGATACAATAAGCGAAGGTCATGTAGGGAGATACAACCCATTCTTCCGACACCTTCTTATAAAATTTGTTGCAAATTCACGATTTACTACAGGCTGTGTATCATTGATTCAATAGAAAAATGTAAAAATAAAACAGAATAATCCTTGTAACCTGAAGTTGGATGGAAATTGGAACATTAAGATGCCATTGTATTTTTTCTTCGAATTTTTACCTGAATTGTGATTTTTTTAATTATATGTCAATGCAAATAACGAACAGTTACGTACAGGACAATAATTTTTGATAATAAAAACGTATGAAAGAGCTCTAATTACTATAACGAACCGGAGGTTCAAGCTGCGAAATTAATTTTATTAATTTGTTCAATTTTGTGGGATTGTGATTATCATCACAGTTATTCATGATGTTTCCTTTTCCGGCTGCCCTGTCATTGTTGAATCTCAATTATGAAAAGGGTTTTCTTTTGAATTGCTGACATACTGACTCAAGTTTTTATTTTAGTTCATTCAAATTTTTATGAATAAAGGATATAATAAGATGTTCGGGGTGGTTGTTCAAAAACAAAAATAAATAAAAAATGTATGATAGACGATTGAAAAAATGAGAAATTTGAGATAAAAAAGATTACATTAGCTTCATAAAAGAAATAATTTTGATCCTAATTATTGTTATTTGACGAGAAAATCTTGATGATAAAAATTGTTATTCGATATACTTCATCAATTTTCTAAACGAAAAAGAATTACTAGGAATCTGTTTTATCTTCAGACATGGTAACTATCAATCATTAGAGAAATCCTTACACACGCCTCGAAAATGGAATTCTATAATATCGATCAAAGATATCTCCTCTAATACAGAAAGTGTTAGCGTCCTTTCAGACCAGATGGAGCTACAAATTAAATATTTTTAAAATTAATCTTAAATTAATAATAATAATTTTAAATTAATATAAATTATTGAATTCTTTAAATATAAATTAGGGAAATTTACTTAGTTACTCATTTACAGCAAAGTTAAATGAAGCAAAAAAAAATTGAAACTTTTGAAATTCGTCAATTTCATTGTCAAAATGGTTATTTATAATTTATAGCGAAGAAGCATTATCTTACTCAGATAGTTTTCATCATTCGAGGTTCAAAATAAGACAATGTTCTGGAATCACATATTCAAAGATAGCCCATAAAATTAAATAAGATAGAATTTTAAACCTGTAAAATTAGAAAACCTCGACGAAACGAGAAAGACTTTCTCTCAAATACGTTTCGTAGCCTATTCATCCTTCAAAAAAGTGGTTCAAATATTTTTGCTGGCATTTTTACTGTGAAAAATGTATGTCCTTTTGCATCGGGTTTGCCTGAAGAAAAGCACATACGACGAACGGGCGAACGGGGGAACTGATCAACAACGGACCAATAGAGCAATCATAAAAAATTTAACTTCGTAGAATGGAAAACTGAAATTCCTGTGATATAAAATAGAACTCATGCTACCGACATAATTTTAAAACTATTTAGATATTCGAAGCAGATATTTTTTTATAAAACCTTTAAAAAACGAAAACTAAAATATGATACTGTTTATGATTTGAAGTATGATTAAAATCTTACAAGAAACTCGTAGTTATAACAAAAGAATAATTTTTTGTAATTTCCTATGGGGAGCACAACACATCGTTTCTGTTGTTACACCTGGACATCTACCCTATTCCTGAAGATGTTTTTATTTATGTAATTTGAACAATATTTTATATAGAGGAAACAAAAAAGGGAATTTTTTAATAAACTACAAATCACCTTACATATCCCATTACCAAATTACTTTTGCCTTTGCTTGGTGTGTGATAATTTTCAAACGAATAGCTACATTTTTTACCAAAAACATCAATTTTTAAACAAGAATATTATTTTTTCTATCACAAAAGACTAATTCTCAACAAATACATTAATTTTCGACTAAAAAAGATCAATTCTTAACCAATTTTTCGAGGATAGTTGAATGTCAGAAGAAAAGTTCATGTCGAACCATGAAAGATGACTTTTCTACTGTAAAAGATGAATTTTCAACCCAAAATGTTGAATTTTCTACGAAAAAGTTCATTCTTAACCAAGATAACTTTTCTATCACGAAAGATGAATCCTAAACCAAATATGTGAATTTCCGATAAGGATAACAAATTCCGGACCAAAGTAAAGAAATTGAAGAACACACAATTAACGTGATAAGACACAATCTTGAATACATTTTTCATTTCAGATTTTATTTTATAACAATTAGATGGTATTATTCAAATCTTAATTAATATACCAAATTTTACAGCAGCAAAATATTCTAATTTTGATTTTTATGAAAAATTTTGAACAAGTTCGAGAACGCGTGCTCAAACTTGCAAGCAAAGTGAGCTGCACGCGAAGATTATGTTGAATGTTCGTCAAAAATTATTTTTTGTTGTTGTTGAAAATCGAGTTTTTCAATTGAAAATTCATTCATTCCGGTTTATTAGCAATCCAGATATTCCAGAGTAATTCAGGTAATCCAAGTAATCCAGTTATAGTCTAGGGTAATCCATTCTCGATCCAGTTAATTCGAAGTGATTCAGATAGTCTAAGTAATTAGCATCTAATCAATAGTAATACAAATAAATAGGTGTAATTTACATTGTTAACCCAAATAGTTTACAAATATATAGATGAAAATGTCTTTTTGGTTAAGACTAACTTTTCAACTGAAAAATCTAACTATTCCATTTTTAGTCGAAAATTTGTCTTTCTTAGCTGGAAATCAATTTATTTTGTTGCATATTTTTTGTATGAGAAACAATACATATTTTTCATTTCCAAATTCAACTGGTTCGTTAAATATTATGAGTTATGAATCTTCAAGTGAATATGATGTGATGATAATCGCCGATATGTTTACTGACAACAAAATAATAGATGATATTTTTCCTTGACTTTATTTCTTCACTATGACGTGATTTTTCCATGTCTAGATGTTTACCTATTAGGAACATAAATTTGTACAAATTTATCACTAAGAACTTAAATGTATCCATCACACATGCGCACATGAAGCTTATTCACAAAGCGTGGCGGTTTCGTGGAAAAAATGTCCACGTCGCAAATTGGCTGATAGAAATCGGATGAAGGTTAGTGTACATTGCAGTACAAATATTCCAGAATTTTCAGTCGGAATCCACGAAATCTATTCAATACCAAGAGGAAAAATGAAGATCGCCGTCTATATTCTGATTCTTACATTTTCGGTTCATCTGGATTTTGTTGGTAAGTATAATTAGACTGACCATACTAATAATTTTTATATTTATATCCATTTCCTTAGGCTAATGAATTTTGGTCTACGATGTCTCTAGTCTCTAGTTGACAATTATAATTTTTTTTCGATTCATGAAAATCTGTAGTTAGGTTTTTTTGCCATTCCTGATTATAAATCGCAAGTCAAAATTGCAAAATTGAATATTGCGGATACTTTATCGCGGTTTTTGGTTCAAAATTTATATTAAAATTTCGTATCTAGTTGTTTCAAGATTGGTGATTTTGAATTTAATGTTTAAAATTAATTATTTAGTAACAATGTTCAAAGTCAATAAATTTGACTTTCAGAAACAACTAAAGTTTGATTTTCACTTTGGAAGGTCAGGTTGATAAAATGTCAGAGCTTTCACAAGAATTGAAGAAGATTGAATATACTGGGCGGATTTTTTGGAAAAATATGAATCAAATTTGACATTTGATAATTCTTGGATTATACAAATTTTTCCCAAACATACGAGTAAACGCCTCAAAGTTATCGAATCTCTACCAGCAAAAAATGTTAAAATATTTAATCTTCATGCCTTTTATTATTCGATTATTATTTGGAAGCTTCCAAGTTTCTACCTATAATAAAAATTTTCATTCTCTAATTCAATAATAAAATAAAATAGAATATTAATGTACAGGTATAAAACATTAGAATTTTGTATTAGAAATTCTTAGTTGCTGATACATAGAGGTTATAGATGTTAGGTTGGCGGCAGCGGAAGTTAGCGGAAGATGGCAAAACTATTTGAATCCTGCCTTCGCTATTCTGCAAGTAATGGTCAAAGTTAAATGTCCTAAAAAATTAGCCTAAATTTGGTTGAAGTATCGACGAATCGAACTGGGGAGCATCCTCAGATTTCTGAAGTGCCAGAGATCCATTTATTTTATCTTGAAGATTGACTTTTGTCCATTGCAAAATCTTCAACGTCACAAGACATAGGCTTGAATGAATGAAACTGCCAATTCTGTAGCATGTCACTCTCAGTTTTAGTATTCAAAATTGAAAATTCATCCATGTATATTTGTTCTTGCAGAATTGAGTTCACAAAACGATCCACCTGTTGCACTTCCTCCTAAGAAAAGGTGGCAATTTTCTTCATGCCAATCTTCTTCAAGCCACCAAAACCAACAAGTTAAGTTGGGTGAGTAAATTTATTTTCAAAGTAAATCGTTACAGATGCGTTACACGTCATCAATATCAACTTGCTGGAGTTACTTAACTTGAAGAAGTCACTTTAAATTGTCTAAAATTTACTGTAAATGTTGCACCCCAATCACTTAATTCTCAAAATTTTTTTAAAATACGCTATATTTTCAGATGTGAAAAATGACACGTTTGAATATAATTTACACGAAGGCTTACAATTGTCTCCAGTTTAGATCTTTAACTTTCAACTAGAACAATCTCACAGTCATTTCTATAATGTCAATGTGACACTTTATGTGATGTTAAAATCTCATAAAATTCTCTTCAACATAGAGTCCTCCACTTGCATGGTAATACTTTAACATTGATTTCCAAGATAATAATTCTACAGATTTCACTAAAAGGGCTGAATTTGAAAAATTGTCATGCAGAATGACAGGTTGATATGCAAAATTTAGAAATTGTTCAATTTTCTAGGTTTCCAAATTAAATTTTGAAGACTACAAAAAGGCTTATCGCCTTTTAGGGTATGCACCCTGAGTCAGCGAAAAAGATTTTTAGGTATTTGTCTGCCTGCATGTCTGTCTGTAGTCTGTAATTTGTAGGTAAGATAACTTTTCGAAACGCTGATCAGATTAGATTGGGCTTTGGCACACGTTTTTAAGGCATGGAAAGAAAGGACGATTTCGTTGACGAGCCATTTTTGACTAATGCCGCGTAAAAATATTTAGTCTTGATTTTGTCTTGTGTAAAGACAATTTTAAGTTATTCTGTATCTCTAGCTTGTGAGACGGAACCAGACTACTTTTGGTGTCTCAAGATTAATATTTTTGACTAAGAGACAAAAATCAATGTCTTGAGACAAGATTATTTGTTTTGGTAAGAACCTGTGAGATTTATAATCACTAATCCGGTTTGAATTTTGCAAATAGTTTATATCCTTCATCTCTTTCGTATTTTTATCATATATTAATCAGATTGTTTATCTGCAATAATTATATTCTTTGGATTGCGAATTTGAAAATGTTGGTCATTTTCCCCAAACTTCAACAGTTCATTAGATTCCTGTACAAAACTAACAGTTTTAATCTTTTTATGGAAAATTTTAAATGCCTGTAATTTTTGGGACCAACAGGTTCCAAATTTTTAATTTGAAAATCAGTTATTAAATAACAAGTTTTATTGGTTTAGTCCCAACCTAGCTGGAAATTGCAGGCCACAACGGTAGTAATGAAATCAGTACATAAATTATACTGCCGTGTCTCAAGACCAAATATTTTTTCCCGGTACGATTCTGATTTCATCCATTGAAGTTTTCGTTTAAATTTCATTTTCCAATAAAACTATACGAGATATAAAAAAATCTCGGATATCAAAAGTAAGCTTCTCAAAAAGATAAAAAACGTTTTCCTGAAATCATTCTTCCATAAGACGCATATTTTTGTGGTCCCACTATGCAGGATACGGAAAAAATTAACCAATAAACATGGTTCATCCGAAAAAAACAAAAACGTGGTAATGAATGTCTGTTTCAATATCAATGCTGTGGAAAAAGATTGGTGCCAAATAAGAAGCAAATATTAAGTAATTGATAGAAAAAATGTGTATGTGTAATAATATAATATAGCTAAGCATAATACAGAAAAGTGTGCATATCGGAAAAATTTCAATCAAGCGCGAAGCATGAGACACTTTATGCGAATGTATTTGTTGAAGCCGACAATTATCAAATTACAGTTGTTGATTGTTTGAACTTCAATGATGAAATGGTAATGCTCAAATGTGGGGGACACGCTTATCAACAGAGTTATAAATCATCAGATAGTTATAAAAGATGATAAATTGTTCAGATAAGTAGGCCTGTTAACTTGCATCAATTATTACCTCACTAAGTGAAAAGTTGACAAAAAGGGAAAATTTCAGATGAAACTTCTACCATCTAGTATTACTAAGAAATAAAATGGTTATAAATAATAATAATTTGTTTAAACAATTACTTTTGTTACATTTGATTGATTTTCATCTCATTCTGAGTGAAAATTTGACAAAAAGTTGAATATTTCAGAAGAAACCGCTACATTCTAGCATTACTCAATGAAAATATTATTAAAAATAAAAATAAGTTGTTCAATCAAATAATATTTCATGTACTAGAAACAAGTTTTATTCAAAAATCGCAAAAAACCATAATTGGCAAAGAAACTTATTGGGGTGATATTTAAAGCTAATTATTCAACTGTATTCTACAGCTAATTGTAAAGAGAAACATTGTGTTTCAACTCGATTCACCTGATGTTAACGATTGTCGATTCTGAATAAAAGGTACAAAAATCAATTTTTTTCTTATCGCAAATAATTGTTAAACCTCATAGGGCTTGCGCAACACCTACAACTAAATATAAGAAGACGCATTTAATTTTTTGTGGGTTTGAAAAATTTTGGGAGCAATATGCATGAAAATTAAAAAAAAAAAAAAAAAAAAAGCTATTTACCAAAGCATTTTTGGACCACTTCGTGCTCGAGAATGTATTCATCTCGCGGTTCACGCTCGATAATGTATTTACCTCGCTCTACGTGCTCGGTCTTTATATTTCCCAGACATTTGTGCACAGACTTTTTAAAATCATAGGTCGAAGCATCAACAACTGTTTTTTCATGATTGTGAATTCTCTTTTGTTAAAGGTCCTTCGGCTTCAAAGAACACATTCTTATCACGTATATCTGGCTTCGCACTCGATTTTGTCCAAAATGTGAAGTTTTCTACATTATTTTCAACACTATTATATCTAATGTACACATTTTGTTTTTCATCATGACTTTAATATTTTCTCCTTAAATTGCACTAATTTTTATTCTCAGCTGCCGTGAAAATGCACCCGGTTTGAGCGCGCAAATCAAAAACTGTGATTCAAACGCCTCATAAAATACAATCATAGCGTGAAACTAAACATGTTTTTTTTTCAATTTTGGTTTGGAATATCTGGTTAACGAACTTAACCTTCATTTTAGGACCCTTAAAAAGTTATTCAACGGCTGACTCGATTGGACAAAATCCTTCAAAAGTTAGCGTGGCTACAACATTCAGGTTAACATACAGACAGACATACATATAGACAGACATACAGACAGATAGGAACCGACAAATTTTTTGATTTTCGGAATCTGTGAGTGCCGGAACGTGAAGATCCGTTAAAAACCAGAGATCGAAAATTTGGACGATTACATTACACACTCATGAATGAGGTTTTAAAAATATTCATTTCATTTTTGATATCAGATTCGTCATATCAAATATGTCGAAAACTCTTAATTACCAAGACTTAACACTTGGACATATGCTTCATAGTTTATAAATGTATACCCAAACATTGACTGCATATACTTTTAGTACTCACAGCTATTCTATATTTATTACATAACAGTTACAGAACTGATATAAAAAATGTACTGTATGTCATAGTGTTATACAACTGTTACATCATTGCTCTGTAGCCAGATTTATTTGCTGGTATTGTGTAATCTGTGGGATGGGAGGGTCACTACTCAAGAAGCGTTAAGTGCTCCACATTATCGGCATGTAATCGTAAAACTAAATCAGCTCGAACTGATTTCGTCACGAAAACTTTATTATTAAAACTTATTCATTATAAAACCTCATTTATTATAGTTTCTTCATTTTTATCTATTAAAGCTTTTAGATCAGCAATAAATTTGAGGGAAGCAGATAGTACTGTGCTTCCTCCGAAATACAGACTGGAAGGGATCAATCAGGTTATGTTAGGATATATTAGGATAGAGATAGGACGAAAATCTGTTAGATTTGAAGATAAGTGATCTTAGGAATAGGACGAATCAGTGCTTGCTCTAGAATATTTGGGAAAATCGATAGCCCTTGAGGTTATCTTGGCAATGCCTGGAAGCAGAGAGTCAGCCCCAATATAAGAGTAGTAAAAGTTAGAATCATCAAAGGGAGGCAATTCACTGGATAAGAGAGCAGTATCAATTGGTAAAGGCTCAATCAAGAAGTGTTTCATAAAATCATTTAACGATTAGTACTAATCAACGGTTTGTCTCTGAGAGGAAATAATTCCAAGCCACCGACGGAACTTCTAGATATTTCCATCCCTACTCTTGTGAAAAATTGCATTATTGTTATATTCTTTTTCAGAGTCCCTTGTCTCAGTTTGAACCAGATTCCCAAGGACACGGAATTTCTTCCTTATGGTCTGGACATTAGTCCTCCTAGCTTGATAATACTTTCTAACTCTTTCCCTTCTATGACATTTAATCTTTTCCGATATCCACGGAGAATTTTTTTCCTCGCTTGAAAATTATGTACTGAGGCCATTACATCGAATGCTGAAATTAATATATTATTGAGCTTTTCTACCCTTGAATTCAAATTTCTATCATAAAATACACTTCTCCGATCAGCTTCAGAGAGCAGAGTGAACAATCTGTCCTCATAAATTTTACTAAAGTTTCTGAATTTTGTTAACACAGGGCGAAATTTATACATCAATCAAAATTGTAATATATTTGAATGAGATCATGGTTGGACCAAATACGTAAGGTATTAGAATTGGTTGGAGCGAAGATTTAAGTTTGTATTCAACTCCCCTGAAATTATAACATTATCCTAATCAAGCGTGTAATCAAAAAGCTCCATCTCTAGACTTCTGAATCGATTATATTACTTTGAAAAAGGTAACGAGAATGAGAATATTACCGAGAATCTAGCTGGCAGATAAATTCTTTGAGAATTTATGGGAACAATCCAGGGTCAACCTAACCACAAATTTCGACTACATTTTTGATGAATTAGCGGTAAATTCGAATTTAGATACTTTAAAACTCAAAATTACAATATTTCAACCAGAAACCTTCTTCTATGTATTTTTTATTTATAAATATATTTATGTAAGTAAATAACTTATATGTAGCTATATCACTCTCCTGAATTCGGTCATATTCTCCGTTGTATAACCCGAACCTAAATTCTCCAGCTCCTTTGAATCGTCAAAACGCGACCTTTTGAAAAAATTTTAAGATTTTCTAAGATTAGGGCGCATGACTCTACATTCTTTATTAAACCTAAGTTTTTTCCCTGGTGTACGAAATTTAGGCTCCGAAAGCAATTCTAACTTATCAGCGACAGTTGAGACTGTAGAAATTAAATTATTATTTAGTGCATTTATTTCGCCGTTTGAGTACAAAAAAGAGTTCTCCAAAATAGACATTTCGTGTGATGAGTTAAGATTACGTTCAGCATTCGAAATTATTTTATTATATAAGAATGAGTCTATATTAACACTTGCGTCAATCTGCGTGAAATACGAAATATTACCCCGAACAGACTTCAGAATAAATTCAAAAAATTAAAACAAAACAATGTGTTCTCTTGAATTCAAACACAGTGAGCCTCAATAATTTTCAACCTGCTAGCTCTGCGGCACAACATTTCTTTACAGAATTCTTTTCTTATGTTTTTAAAGTATTTTATAACAAAACCAAAAATAAAGTTTCAAGCTCTCCTTGATTTTTGTTCAACAAGAAACATGAATCCTCTATTTCTTTTCGCAGAATTCAGTTCGCAGTCAAGCAGAGATTGCCCTGATACTCCCAGGAAGATTCACTGTCTCTCATCTTCTCCTCGTCATATACCTGAGGTTCCTCAGGAGCATCCTCTTCGCGCGAGGGACAGATCGCCTCCTGGTAGACCTCCTTTTCCTGAAGTACCTGGATATACACTTCGACAACTTGGATACATTCGCCTCATTCCCCGCACGAATAAGAACCTGCGGTTCGCATTTCGAAGATACGTTTTTCCTGCTGGTTATCCAATTAAACTGCTAATAGAAGGAAACAGCTATATTCCCGTGCCAGCACATGAACATATTGTTTTATCATTATCCAATGGTGACATTTTTGCAATATTAGAGCATGGCGGGGTTCTTCGTGGAATATATTCGACGAAAAGAGGTTATGCGAGAATCAAGCTAAATACGATAAGCGGCGACGTTGTTAATTTGACTTCAGAAGAAATGCGATACTGTCCAGTAGGCAGACGTCACCCAATCTTCCCCTCCAATTTTATTGAAGCTTCAGCAAATGACGATTCACTACAGTCTGAATGGAATCCTAATAGCGAACATAACCCTGGTTCTTCTTCTTTTGACAGACAACACTCAACTGACCAGACTTCTCCTCAGGAGCTTCCTCCTCAAGCCGAGGCCAGGTCGCCTCCTGGGTGGCCGCCTTCTCCTAAAGTACTTGGATATACACTTGAACAACTTGGATACATTCGGCTCATTTCACGCACAAATCAGAACCTACGTTTCGAATTTCGTAGATATGTTTTTCCTGCTGGTTATCCAATTAGATTGCGAACAGAACAATTTAGCTATATTCCCGTGCCAAACCAAGAGTATATTGTATTATCAACATCCAGTGATGAAATTTTCGCAATATTAGAGTATAGCGGAAATCTTCGTGCGATATTTACGACACAAAAAACTAAAGCGAGAGTTAAAGTGAATATGATGAGCGGCGCAGTTCATAATTTGACCCCAGATGAAATGCGAGATTGTCCAGTAGGGAAACGTAACCCAATCTTTCCCTACAATTATATTAAAGATTCAGGAGATTACGATTCACTACAGTCTGGATGCGATTTTAATAATGAACGTTACCCTGTTCCTTCTTCGTCTGACAGACAACATTCACCTAACTGGACTTTACCTCAGGAGCATCCTCTTGATGCCAATGTCAGGTCCCCTCCTGGGTGGCCGCCTGCGCCTAAAGTACTTGGATATGCACTTGAACAACTTGGATACATTCGGCTCATTTCCCGCACAAATCAGAACCTACGTTTCGAATTTCGAAGATACGTCTTTCCTGCTGGTTATCCAATTCGATTGCGAACAGAACAAGGTAGATTTATCCCCGTGCCAAACCAAGAACATATTGTATTATCAGCATCCAGTGGTGAAATTTTTGCAATATTAGACTACAGCGGAATTCTCCGCGGAATATATACAACAAATAAAGGTCATTCGAGAATCAAAATAAATATGAGAAGCAAAGAAATTGATATTTTGACCCCAGATGAAATGCGAGATTGTCCAGTAGGCACACGTCAACCAATCTTCGCTAAAAATTTTATCAAAACTTCATCAAATCGCGATTCACTAGAGTTTGAATGGAATCCTGATGGCGAACGTAACCCTGGGTCTTCTCCACATGACAGACAACCTGGCCAAATGATCAAACCAGAAAATTACGATTCAATACAGCCCAAATGGAATCCTCACAGTGAACGTAACCCTGGTTCTTCTTCTCATAATAGACACCATTCATTTGGCCAAATAATCAAACCAGAAAATTATGATACACAACAGCTCAAATGGAATCCTCATAGCGAACGTAACCCTCGTTCTTCTTCTTTTGACAGACAACATTCACCTGCCTGGACATAATTTAGGAGCCTCCTTTTCGTGCCGGGTCCAGATCTCCTCCGGGCAGCCAACAACTTGGCTATGTTGGGCTTATTCCTTGCAAAAATCAGAACCAGCGATTAGAATTCCGTAGATACGTTTATTCTGCCTATGAACCAATTCAAATGCGAAGAGATCATGCGAAGTATGTGCTTGAGCCAAACCGAGAATATTTTGTATTATCAACATCCAGTGGTGGCGTTTCTGTCCTATCAATACAGTGGGACACTCCGTGGATTATATAGGACAGCTGAAAATTATTCGCGAATAAAAATAAATATAATAAGCGGCGTACTTAATAATTTTACTGCAGAAGAAATAAGGTCCTCTCCAGTAGGAAAAAATAACCCAATCTTCCCAAACAGTTTTTTCGAAGCTCTTGCAAATTACGATTCACTAGAGTATGAATGGAAGCCCGATGACAAACGTTATCCTGGTTCTTCTTCTTATGACAGACAACAGTCACCTGAGCGGATTTCTCCTCAGTAGCCTTCTCTTTATGCTAGGTCCAAGACTCCTCCAGGCAGGCCTGCTGGTCATGAAGTACTAGGATATGCATTCGGACAACCTGGATATATTCGGATTACTCCCGAGACAAATCAGAACAGGCAATTTGAGTTTCAAATATACGTTTTTCCTGCCAATAAAGAAATTCGATTGCCAGCAGGAAATGGTAAATTGTTTACTACGCCAAACCAAGAATATGTTGTTTTTTCAACATCAATTGGTGACATTTTTGCAATGCTGGAGTATACTGATACTCTTCGCGTAATATATAAGACAGATAGAAATAATTAGGAAATGAATATCAATATGATAGGATGTTGAGAATATGATATCAGATAAAACAAGGGAAGGGCATGTAGACAGATACATTTCATTGTTCCGACACCTTTTTATGAAATTTTTTGCGAATTACGATTCGCTGCAGACCTTGTATCATTGATTTAATAGAAAACTTGTGAAACAAAACAGAATAATTCTTGTAACCTGATGTTGCATCAAAATTGAATTATAACATTAAAACATCATTGTATTTTCTTCTGCGAATTTTCATCTCAATTGTTATTTTTCAATGATGAAAAGGGTTTTCTTTTGAATTATGGACGTACTGACTCTAGTTTCGATTTCAATGTATTCAAATTAAACGAAAATGAGACTGGAAACTGTAGTAAAATTCCAAACGAAACAACGAAAACAAAAGTGATTTCACATTCGACTTACCCTAACTTATAGCTACCGCCACTCTTTATTCGATAGTTCATAACTATCTTCTTCTATATGATTGCTGGATGGTTGCGGTTTCCTTCGAAATTTTCAACTTTGAGTCCACTTTTCAATTAGAGTGAAGTAATAACTAAATTAAGTGAAACAATGAGAAAATTAACAAATGTTAACAATCATTAAAATATTTTGAAATTGTACATACTGCTGTTGACAATAATTCATTGAATGTAAGTGAATATTACAATAATGCAAAGAATTTAAGTAAAAAATTCATCAATTTGGAAAATTTAGAAAATGGAATATTCACATTCTAAGTTATCTATTGTTGTAATTTTGAAATGGAAATTTCTTGTTTGTTTGTAAATTTATTTTTGGCAAATTAAAAGTTAGATATGATTAAAATAACAGAATCATTTAATTAGATGAACAAAAAATATGTCTGCTATCAGTCTTTTAAATTAATTAGGTTCATGATGTAAAACTTTAACATTTTCCCAATGAATTAAATGTCTAGTTTGAACCTGGTGATTTGCTATGACTTTATGGTTTTTTGGATTCTGTCTAAAATTATCATGTTGCTCTTCAATTCTAGTAGCAAGTAATCCACTAGTTTGACAAACAAACAAAAAAATGTTATCATTTGTCACAGTTCAAACATTGAATTTTGTATACTACACCAGTGAGTTGCAAATTATCTAAGAAGTCTTTTCCTCATTTTTTACATTTATCAAGTTTTGCATCAATTCTGAAACTTGTTGTAATATTAAAGTCATTTGAAATCCTTTCAATTCCAAAGGATAAATTTCCATGATAAAAAATTAATACTGTTGGTTAAAAATTTAAATTCCTAACTGTATTTATATTAGTTTGATTAGATCAAGAGTCTGGCATGGTTTTAATTTTATTATTAATATGTGTCTGAATAAATTCTGTTAAATAATTATTTAAATAAAGAGTTTTTTTGGATAAATTCAATTTTTGAATTGAGGAATGATTCATTTGGTAATTTAAGCGCTGTATCTATACGATTTTTCACTATAGAAATTCTATATTTTATTGGATGGTTAGAAAGAAAATTTAAATATATACCAGAATAAGTTTCTTCACGATATCAATCTGTGATGATATTACCTAAGTCAGTTTTAATAACTTTAACATTCAAAAAAGGAATAAAATTATGACTTTCAATTTCATGTGTAAATTTAAGTCTTGCATGATAAAAATTGAATTGATTTATGACGTAAAGTAGTTTATCTTTCGGTAATATAATAAAAGTATCATCAATGTATCTAAAATATGTGTGTAAAGAAAAATTCAAATTTGTTATGACATTTGATTCTAAGTCGGAAGAGATATTATTTTTTTTAATAAAGGAGGTATTCACGGTAGAGAATCATCTACTTTTTCAGAGATAAACTGCGTTTTAAAAATTGTGGTTATCAGATTATTTATTCTTTTATTTGAATGTTTAACTGTCTGATTTTTCATGTAATTGTTTGTCCAAAAATGTATATTTTCTGTTTAAGACAAATTTTTCAACTGAAAAATTCAACTATTCCATTTTCAGTCGAATATTATTTTTAGCTGAAAATCAATTTATTTTGTTGATTTTTTTGTAGAAGAAACAACGCATCTTTTTTATTTCAAAATTCAACTCCTTTGTTAAATATTCTTATATTTCATTTTATGCAATCCAGAGTTATCGGATGTAATCCAATGTAATCTGAGGTAACCTTAGTCCATCTCAAATTATTGTCAAAGTTTCTTGTCTTTTCATTTTTTTTGTGCGTAAAAATATACTTTTTTTAAAAAGCCTTTAACTTGCTCAATTTATGCTATAGCAATCAAATTACACGCAATTATGAAACCTTGAGCAAATATTATGTGATAATAATTTCTACAAGTGAGTCACTAAGAACTCATGGTTATCTGATGAAGGTTAGTATACGTAGCTGTACAACTATTCCAGAATACTCATTCAAAATTCACGAAATCCATTCAATCCAACAGGAAAAATGAAGATCGCCAGCTACATTCTACTTCTTGCATTTTCGGTTCATCTGGAATTTGTTGGTAAGTTTCTTCAGGTCGACCATACTAATAATGTTTTTCTATAATTTGCGAAAAAGTGCCAGTTTTTCCACCTGTTTTTGGTGTAGAAAGTTATCGATTTTTGGTCGTTAGCGTGGCGTCTGCGCAGTGCTCACCTTTCCGGGCGACAGTGAAAAAAGTGGACGGATGCGGTGAAAAAAGTAAATGGACGCAGTGACAAAAGTAAGGCACAGTGAAAAAGTAAATAAAGTGCAAACTACTTCGTGTTACTCCGGGTGTGTTTGTGCTGCCTTAGGTGTGCTCGTGCATCGTGCGCAGCCAACTTCATTCTATATTCCGACTCCGTCCCTTACCTAAAACACCATCAGTTTCTCCGAAAATACGGTGTTATTGTTGTGTCAATCGACAAAAAATCACCTTCTTTTTACACAAAAAACAGGTAAACAAAAACAAGCAATTCTTAAACGAATTATAGAAAAAGTATTGTGCCACACACATTGAAAAAGCGGTGATTTAAAACTCGTGTGATAGCCACCCTCGCTCCACTCGGGTGGCTAACTTCACACTTGTTTTATATCTCTCGCTTTTTCAACTTGTAGCACAATATACTATTATGTTTATATCCAGTTTCTGAAGCTAATGAATGTTATTCTACGATGTCTTTAACCTTTTGCAAGTTGTTAGAAATAAAGTTTTTTCTAGGTATAGGTATTTTTTGAAACTGTTCCATCCAACTATGATAAAATTGAAAATTTTCAAAAATCCTTATAAAGGAACAAATAAAAGTATTCCAAAATATTTGAGATATGACTATTTACACGATTAATTTGAAATAGACTTCACCGCTTCAAAGCATTCTCTCATTTTGTAGTATGAGCTATTATTCAAAAGCATTACTGGATATTTTATAAATAGTAGATTATGTGCCAAAGGACCGCTGAGGATCGAAGGATGTAAGCAATAAAGGATCCTCGCTTAGGTCAAACCGACATTCTTCTTCAAATTTCAAGAAACTTCATATACAGCGCTTTATAAGTATCTGATTATGCATCTAGAGTAAAAATTACAAAATCCCATATGGCTTTTGACAATTAGACATTTTTGTTCAAATTAAATGAAACTTTGAACAGGCGGGTTTTTAAGAATTCTGATCATAATTGAGGAGTCAAAGTTATAAAATCCAATATCGCTGATCCATATGGTGGTTGACAATTATATATATTTTTTTTCTTCCAAGGAACTTGGTAGTAAGGTTTTTTTGCCGTTCCTGATTATGGATCAAAAGTCAAAATTGCAAAATTCAATATTGCTGATACATTATCCCGGTTTTTGGTTGAAAATTGTTTTTAAAATCTCCTATATAGTGGTTTCAAGATTGGCGATTCCGAATCTGATTTGTGAATGAATTATTAAGTAAAAATTTGTTATATTACATAGTCAATGAACTTGACTTTCAGAGCCAACTAAAGTTTGGTTTGCCCTTGAGAAGGACAATACGGATCAAATTTGACATTTGACAATTCTTGGATTATAGGCATTTTTCTTAAACAAATGAGTGAATGCCTTGAAGGTATCGATTCTCTATCAGCAAGAAATGTTAGAATATTTCATCTTCATTTCTTTTACTATTCAGTAATTATTATTCGGAAGCTTTCAAGTTTCTACCTAAAAATTAATCATTCATTTTGTAATTCATTTTATTTTCATGATTGACTTTAGTTCATTGCAAAATCTGCAAAGTCACAACACATAGGCTTGAATGAATGAAACTGCGAATTCTTTGGCAAGTAATTATCAGTTTTAGTATTTAAAATTGGAAATTCATCCATTTCTATTTGTTCTTGCAGAATTAAGTTCGCAGGAAGATTCACCTAATGTACTTCCTCCTAAGAAAAGGTGGCAATTTTCTTCAGGCCAATCTTCTTCGAGCCACCAAAACCAACAAGTTGCGTGGGGTGAGTTACTTTATTTTTGAAATAAATACGATTCTGGTTTATCCATCGAAAATGTTTTTGAGAAATTCCATTTTCCACCAAAACTATACGAGATATCAACAAAATTTGGCAAATCAAAATTGAGCATTTCAAAAAGATAAAAAGATTTTCTTGAAATCATGTTTCCATAGGACGCATATTTGTTGCGGTCAAACTATGCAAGATACGGAAAAAATTAACCGACAAACATTGTTCATCTGAAAAAGATCTACAAGAGTGTTGCATACCATTTCTTGACATGCAGCGCAGTTTTTTCAATAATCGTAAAAAAAAATTAAAAATCTCAAATATAAAAGTTTGGAAAAACCTCACGAACTACGAAGAAAATAAACAGAGAAATTTTTGTCACTCAAAATGATCTACACATTTATTTTTGAATATTGTCTTGATAGTACACGTAGCTCTTGTTCTAATTGAATAATTTTTAAAGAAACAATAAAATTTTTGGAAAAACGACACAAGAAACGAAAAAAATTATCATGAAGAATGATCAACAATTTTTCCAAAAATTATTTTTTCATTGGAAGCGTAGTTTTTATTCCAATCGTAATAAAAACATTATAAAAAAAATTTTTGTTTTAAAACGACTTAAGCTACAAGAAAATGTCAATTCACAAAAGCGTTTTCCTAAGTTATATCTACTTTGCTTTGAACATTTTTTTTATAGGTCACGCATTTCTCTAAATTACAAAAACGTGACAATGAATATAACACAGAAAAGTGCGCATCTCGGATAAATTTTAATCGAGCGCAAAACATGAGACACTTTATGAGAAAGTGTTTGTTAAAGCCGACAATTATCAGATTACAGTTGTCGATTGTTTGAACTTCAACGTGACAAAGTTATCGCTAATAACTTGAAAATAATGGATAGTAGCGCATCGTAAATTCATGAAGAATACGTTGTTTATAAGGCTGTGAATAAATAATAATGACTCGCTATATGAAAAAATGTCGCGAGAGTGAAAAATGTTAACTTGTGTCAAAGATTAGTAAACAAATGTCAGAAAAATCAATTCTGGTGATTGAAGATCTCTATTAACAACATTTTTTATAAAAAAATAAACCACGTGTGTGAAGGAAGAGTGAATAATATTAATAATCGCAGGTATAGATCTTACAACAGTAGGTATAGGTTTTACAACACTGGCTGGCTTTGATGATTTTTTATTAACAAACGGAGGAAAGACGATTTTCTCTTTGAAATAGCAATTTTTCAACAAAAATTCACGGAGTGAAGTTTTCATTCCATCAGAAGAATTCTTTTTGCTTTTTTTGCTTTTGATATAGACAATTTTCAAATTTTTTTTCAGCAATACATTCTGAGGTGCAACTGTGCAAATATGTCAATTTTGTTAAAAATTTAATTTGTTTGTGTAAAGCTGTGAATTTCAAACGGTTTATCTTACGAAAAAATGGAGGGAGCAAAAAAGTCTCTTAATTCACCGATGCTAAATTTCAGTGCATATCATTAGCGACGTCTCAAAAGTTCTTAAAATGAAATATTCATCTCATTTTTAATATCAGATTCGTTATATCAAAGATGTACAAAACTCTTAGTGTGTCATGCCTCGTGTCTACATTCGCCTAACAGATTTGTCCAACTTTCAACGAATTTTAATTAACAGCAGATCATTCTATTCCGTAAAGTATTCCTCGAATTTTATTTGCCATATCTTCATTCAATATTATTGTGGAAATTCTAATTTAATTAAAATAAATTTTGATTTGTAAAACGAATATTTAGGAAGAACTTCACTGCGACTTAGGATTTACCAGTAAATCTAACTCATCAGCGACAGTTGAGACTGCGACAACTAAATTATTATTTAGAGCATTTATTCCGCCGTTCGAGTACACAGAAATCTTATAAATAGATATGACGTGCAATGAGCCAAATTTACAATTAGCATTCAAAATTATTTTATCATATAAAAATGAATCTATATTTACAGTTGCGTCGATCTGCATGGATTACGAAATATCAACTTGAACCAAATTCAGAATAAATTCCAAAAATTAAAACAAAACAATGTGTTCTCTTAAATTTAAACACAGTGAGCCTCAATCATTTTCAACCTGATAGTTCTGTGGCACAACTTTCCTTTACCAAATCCTTTCCTTATGATTTTAAAGTATTTTATACCAAAACCAAAAATGAAGTTCCAAGCTCTTTTTGAAATTTTTGCAACGAGAAATATAAATCCTCTATTTCTTTTTTCAGAATTGAGTTCGCAGTCAAGCAGGGATTGCCTTGATAATCCCCGCCCGGACCACTGTCGCTCTTCTCCTTCCCGTCATATACCTGTGGTTCCTGAGGAGCATCCTCTTCGTGCGAGGGACAGGTCGCCTCCTAGTAGGTCATCTTCTCCTAAAGTACTTGGATATACACTTCGAAAACTTGGGTACATTCGGCTCATTCCCCGCAGAAATCAGAACCTACGATTCGAATTTCGAAGATACGTTTTTCCTGCCGGTTATCCAATTAGATTGATGACAGAAGCAAATACCTATATTCCCGTCCCAGCACAAGAACATATTGTTTTGTCTGCAACCAATGGTGACATTTTTGCAATATTGGAGCATAGTGGGGTCCTTCGTGGAATATATGCGATGAAAAGGGGGAATCCGAGACTCAAAATGAATATGAGAAGCGGCGAACTTTATAATTTGACGTCAGATGAAATGCGATATTGTCCGGTAGGCAAACGTCACACAATCTTCCCATTCAATTTTATTGAAGCTACAGCAAATGACGACTCACTACAGTCTGAATGGAATCCTAATAGCGAAATCAACCCTGGATCATCTCCTTCTGACACACAACACTCACCTGACCGGACTCCGTTCCAGGAGCCTCCTCTTCATGCCGAGGCCAGGTCGCCTCCTGGATGGCCGCCTTCTACTAAAATACTTGGTTATACACTTGGACAACTTGGATACATTCGGCTCATTCCCCGCACAAATCGAAACGTACGATTAGAATTTCGTAGATATGTTTTTCCTGCTGTTTATCCAATTAGATTGCGAACAGGACATGGTAGCTATATTCCCGTGCCAAACCAAGAACATATTGTATTATCAGCATCCAGTGATGAAATTTTTGCAATATTAGAGTATAGCGGAATTCTTCTTGCAATATGTACGACACAAAGATCTAAAGCAAGAGTTAAAGTGAATATGATAAGCGGCGCAATTGATAAGTTGACCCCAGATGAAATGCGAGATTGTCCCGTAGGCAAAGGTCAACCAATCTTCCCTACAAATTTTATTAAAGCTTCAGCAAATGAGGATTCCCTACGGTCTGAATGGAATTCTAATAACGAAAGTAACCCCGGTCCTTCTTCTCCTGAAAGACAATATTCAAGTGATCGGACTTCACCTCAGGAGCACCCTCTTCATACCAATGCCAGGTCGCCTCCTGGGTGGCCGCCTTCGCCTAAAGTACTTGGATATGCACTTGAACAACTTGGATACATTCGACTCATTCCCCGCACAAATCAGAACCAGCGATTCGAATTTCGAAGATACGTTTTTCCTGGCAATTATCCAATTAGATTGCGAACACAGGAAAAGACCTATATTCCCGTGCCAACCCACGAACATATTGTATTGTCAGTATCCAATGGTGACTTTTTTGCAATATTAGAGTATAGCGGGGTTCTTCGTCCAATATATACAACAAATAAAGATCGTGCGAGAATTAAAATGAATATGATAAGCGGCGCAATTGATAATTTGACACCAGAAGAAATACGAGATTGTCCAGTAGGCAAACGTCAACCAATCTTTCCTACAAATTTTATTAAAACTTCATCAAATCGCGATTCACTACAGTTTATATGGAATCCTGATAGCAAACGTAACCATGGTTCTTCTTCTTCTTCTTCTGAGGGACAACATTCACCCGCCCGGACTTAATCTCAGGAGCCTCCTCTTCATGCCGGGTCCCAATTTTCGTCCGGCCAGGCCTCTTTCTGTTCAAGTACTAGGATGTGCAATAGAACAACTTCACTGTTAGAAATGTCTGGTTGAATTTTCATCCACCTGTGGTTGAAGTTTTATACAATTACCGTTGATGAAATATCAACCATGCATTTGAAATTTCAACAAGATGTAGTTGAAATTTTAGTAAAGAGAAAGAAATTTTATCTGGCACAGGTAGTGAATTTCAGAACAATGATAATTTTTCAAAAATCTAGGATGAAACCCATGAAGATTCCTAGAAAATACTGTGCTTTGAAATGCACTAACTGTACCGAATGAATTCTGATAAGGAATCAGTGAGTAAACAGTAACCTAAAAAAGCATACAGCAGTCCTTCATTAATTTCATAGATCTCACGACACAAACGTACGAAATAACTCCTCGCGGGACATTAGCTATGTTCGGCTTATTCTTTGCAAAAATCAGAACCTGCGTTTGAATTCCGTTTAGCCTGCCTATGAACCAATTCAAATGCGAAGAGAGCATGCTCGCTATGTGCTAGGGCCAAACCAAGAATATTTTGTATTATCGACATCCAGTGGTGACGTTTTTACAATAATAATATAGTGGGACTCTTCATGAAACATATAGGAGAGCTGACAAAATTCGCGAATAAAAGTAACTATAATAAGTGGCGTGGTTCATAATTTTACTGCAGATGAAATAGCTCAGTGAGGCGTCGCATGCTGACGGGCAAGAGAAACTGTGCTTTCTCCGGATTCCGTAGTACTTCTGGTCGGTGCAAGAAGTAGTAAAAAACTCCGACAACGATTTTGAGTGTGACCGATTCAAAGGTACGAATGCATAGGTAAGGTAGGGCATTTTTGCAGTTATTGCTAGTTTTGGTTGAATGTTCGGTGTCCAGCGACAATTTGGGTAAAAATCATGGAAGGAAGCTATATTGGGAATTGGTGTCTTCTAAAAAAACGCTGACTACCATAACGTGACTTGAAGAAACCTTTGATTCCCTCAATTCAATGTTTCCAAATTAGTTTATTTATTTCAATAGTTTATAACTGTCCATTATCATCAGTTCATAATTCTGAAAATATTTCGTAGTGGTAAGAAATTGTTAATCAGGCAACGGTAATTGAAATGTTATTATTAAGGAATAACAGAAAGAGAGAAAAACAGAAGAGGGCGGGGTCAAATTTGACACAAATGTAATACCTTCTCTTATGAAAATTTAATAATCTGTAATTGGAAAATATACGAACTAAGACAAGAGATTTGAGGTTGAACATTTCCAAACTTAAACCTGAAGGATGGAACAATTTTTAATTTTTGGACTTTAAAACATATAAGAAATACGCGGCATTCTTGAGAAGGAATTATAATACTTTTTCCTTTGTTTTAGTTGACGTAGAATTAAGCTAGCTTTTTATTATTCAAAGATCAAAAGTTGCTATTTACATTTTACGAAAACTCTGTAGATTAGCCACCTTGTTCGGAATCTTTGACTTTGTTAATATATAATTATGTAGTCTATGTTACTACGATTATTATTGTATTATTATTCTGTAATAATTTGAATGTAAGATCTGTACAGGTGTTCAGAATCTTCAGCCTCATAAAAAAAGAATGCCGGAAGAAAAAAGTATACATTCCAAAATATTTCAAGATAACCACTAAAATTCTACAAAAAAAATGTTTTGTCATTTTCCGGTTGTCTTTTGGTTCAAAAATATATCAAGCTGTGCATTTTTTACATCTAAATTACGAAAATTTATCTAATTACTCATTTTTAAGTTTGATTGAAGAATATAAGAAGCCTTAGCAGATTCATTACGAAGCCAGAAGGCCATATTCTAAGACTTGTAAACAGGCTACGTCACTTCAAAGTAAGAAAAACAAGATTTGCCCGCTTAATTTACTTTGCCTGCGTCAATATGGTTATTTATAATTTATAACAAAGAAGCGTTATCTAATTTAAATAGTTTTCATGATACGAGATTCAAAATTAGACAATGTTTTGAAATTACATATTCAATACTGTAAAAATTTCAAAGAAGTAGCCTTCAAAATTAAATGAGCTAGAATTTGAAGCCTGAAAAATTAGAAAATTATTAACGAGAAAGACTTTCTTCCGAATTGTTCCGTAGCCTATTAATTCTTTAATAAAGTGGTTCAAATATCTTTGCTGACATTTTTACTATGAAAAATGTTGTCACCTATGTCCTTGTGTTTGCCTGAAGAAAAGTATGTGGAACGTGCGAACGGGTGAATGGATCAACAGCGGACAGCTTAAGGCCCATAAAGTTTAACACGTATTCCCCATAAGAGAAACAGGCATTTTTGTAAATTTCATTCAGAATTGTCAATATTAGCTCAATTGAGTTGAAACTCAACACCTCTGTTCACAATTAGCCATAAAATACTAATACAATATCACTTTTTGAATACCAGCCTCTTAGTTTCATTTTATAGGGTTCCGAAAAAACCCTGTTAGTGAAAAAATGAGTTTTGCGAGTTTTTGGCGCTGATTTTTATTTTATTGCGTTTTTTCAAATGCAAAATATTTCTAATACATAAAATACTACTTTATGCTAACAACTTAGCTGAATTATTTAAAATTGTCTGGATTGAAACGAGATTACATCGGATTACTTAAAGTGTACAGGTCTACCAGTTCGGAAAACAGAGCGGTACAATTTCCAATCTAAAAAGACCAATAAAAAGTTCCTTCCAAACCATAAAAGATAACTTTTCCACTGCAAAAGATGAATTTCCAACCCGAAGAGTTGAATTTTTCATAACAAAGTTAATACGTAACCAAGATGACTTTTCTATCACAAAAGATGAATCCTTAACCAAATAGATGAATTACCAAAGATACATATGAAGTTTTAACCAACAGTTCATTTTTCAACTTGTAAATGATACATTTTCAACCAAAAACGGAATAGTTTAATTTTCTGTAGGAAAATTAATTTTTAACAAAAAATAGGAATTTACAACTGAAATGATGGATAATGAACCACAAAAAGTTATTTTTCCAAAATTTGTTGAGATTCAAACTTTCGGATCAAAATAGATTATTCTTAACCAAACAGTTGCATTTTTGACAAAAGACGATGAAGTTTCAACCTACAAAATTAATTTTTTACCAAAAAAATGCCTATTACAAGTATATGAGATTTCAATCAACTAGTAGAATTTTCGACTATGAATGATAAATCTTCTGCCTACGGTAGACTAAAATAAACAATAAACAATGTTTGATAAAAAAATTGTTAACCTAACGTAGATACGCATCATTTTTTGATATACATTCAGTGGAATGATACCTTTTTCAGGGTAACTGCGAACATAGATTAATGTAGAATGAGGAATAAATATTGATAATATTTATTTTTGTAAAATTTTTATTTTTGTTAATTCCATCTAAATCGAAGTAGCTTAGATAATCTAAGTAATTAGCAGGAAATTAAGAGTAATACAAAGAATGAGGAGTAATTCACATTGTTCGCTCAAATAGTTTACAAATAGAGTTGAAAATGTTTCGTTGAATTTTTTTCGTAGTAGAAACAATGCATCTTTTTTATTCTAAAATTCAACTAGTTCGTTGAAAATTCTTATATTTTATTTCACGTTATCCATAGTTATCCTCTGTAATCCAAAGTAATCTGAAGAAATCTTAGTCCATCTCAACTAATTGTCAAAGCTTCTTGTGTTTCCACTTTTTTGGGCGTAAAATATACTTCTTTCAAAAAGTTTTTTAACTTGCTCATGTTGTCATATACCAATAAAAGTACACGAAATTATAAAACTTTAAGCAAACCTAATGTGATAATAATCACCGATATTTACTGACACCAAGATAATAGATGATATTTGTCCTTAGCTTTATTTCTGGACTATTGCGTGAGTTTTACATTTCTGGATGCTTACCTGTTAAAAACATAAATTTCTACAAATGAGTCAATAAGAACTTACACGTATCCTATCACTCATGCGCATTTGAAAACTATTCACAAAACGAGGCACTTTCGTGGCGAAAATGTCCACGTTGCAAACTGACTCGTAGTAATCTGATGAAGTTTAGCATACACAGTACAAATATTGCAGAATACTCATTCGAAATTCACGAAATCCATTCAATACCAGAAGGAAAAATGAAGATCGCCAGCTACATTCTACTTCTTGCATTTTCGGATCATCTGGATTTTGTTGGTGAGTTTATTCAGGTTGACCATACTAATAATTTCTGTATTTATATCCACTTTCTAGGGCTAATGAATTTCGACCTACTTTGGGAGGTCAGGTTAAAAAATTTCAGAGCTTTCACACGAATTGAAGAAGATTGAACATACTGGGCGGATTTGTTGGAAAATACTGATTATAGACATTTTTCTTAAACAAAAAATGTTATTGAATCTTTATTCCCTTTATTATTCAATCATTATTATTGGGAAGCTTTCAAGTTTCTACCTGAAAAGTAATTATTCATTTTCTAATTCATTGATGAAATTCATAAAAATATGTTTCTTCTTGAGCAGTTCAAAAGCTGCTAAAGCAAACTTGAAGAAAATAAATTTTTCAATTAGAAAGCTGAATATCATTTTATTTTACACGCAGAGTGTTGAAAGGCTTTATTGATATGTTCATTCTTTTTAACTATGTAGAAATATATGTTTCTTGAAAAACTTCAAATATTGACATTTTTTATTTAGAAGTAATGCAAACTATTTTAAAAATAATTAGTAATGTATAGGTATAAAACATTAGAATTCTCCATTAGAAATTCTTAGTTACTTACAGTGGGACACGTGAGGGAGGTTCGAATATGATTGTAGGACAGATCTTGTGAACGCTACTATCCCTCTGGGATTTATGTTCAAAAACAATATTTCAATGCTCGCCCTTGACAGTTTAAGCAATTACTGATATATAAAGATTATAGATGTTAGGTTTGCGGCAGTGGAAGATAGCGAAAGATGGCACAACTATTTGAATCCTGCCTTCGCTTATTTAGATCTAATGGCGAAAGTTAAATGTCCTAAAAAATCAGCCCAAAATTTGGTTACAGAAATATTGATGAATCCAAACAGAAAGCACCATGCGATTTCTGAGATGCCAGAGATCTATTTATTTTATTTTCACGATTGACTTTTGTTCATTGCAAAATCTGCAACGTCACAAGACATAGGCTTGAATGAATGAAACTGCAAATTCTGTTGCAAGTCATTCTCAGGTTTAGTATTCAAAATTGAAAATTCATCCATTTCTATTTGTTCTTGCAGAATTAAGTTCGCAGGACAATTCACCTCATGTTCTTCCTCCTAAGAAAAGGTGGAAATTTTCTGCAGGCCAATCTTCTTCGAGCCACCAAAACCAACGAATTGTGCGGGGTAAGTAACATTATTTTTGAAGTGAATCGTTACAAATACGTTACACATCAACAATATGAACTCACTGCAGTGACATTACTTCAAGAAGTAACTTTAATTGTTGTAAAATCTACTATAAATTTTGCACCCCAATCACTTAATTATCAAAATTTACAAAAAATAAGCTATATTTTCATATGTGAGAAATAATAAGTTCGAATATAATAATTAACACAAAAGGGTTCCAATTGTCTGCACTTAAGATCTTTACCTATTAACTATAATAATCTTGCAGTAATTTCTATAATGTCAATGTGAGACTTTATTACTATATGTTATGTTGAAATCTCATGAAATTATCTTCAACATAAAGTCGTTTCCTTGTATGAAAATATTTTATAATTGATTTTCAAGATAATAATTTTACAGATTTCATTGAAAGCACTGAATTTGAAAAATCGCCATGCAAAATGACAGTTTGACATGCAAAATTCTGAAATAACCTTATCAGTCTGTAGTCTGTAGTCTGTAGGCACAATAACTTTTCGAAAGGCTGATCAGATTGGATTAGGTTTTGGCACACGTTTTTAAGGCATGAAAAAAGCACGATTTCGTTGACGAGCCATTTTTGACTAACACGGGGTAAAACTATTTTGTTTTGATTTTGTCTTGGGCGAAGACTGATCCAAGACAATTCCAAGTTATTCTGTATGTCCAGCTCGTGAGACGGAACCAGACTATTTTTGATGTCTTAAGACGAATATTTTCGACTGAGAGACAAAAATCGATGTCTTGAGACAAGATTATTTGTTTTGAAAAAACTTGTGAGATTTATAACTAAAAGAGAAGCGAAAAGCCTGCGAACGCCTTCGGTGATCATCACTAATCCGATTTAAATTTTGCAGATAGTTTATATTATTGATCTTTTTGTTATCTGTTGTTCATATATTAATCAGTTTGTTCATCTGCAATAATGATATCCTTTGGATGGAAAATTAACAAATGTTGTCCATTTTTTCCTAACTCCAACAGTTCACTAGGTTCTTGTGGAAACTGATAGTTTTGATCTTTTATGAACTGTGGTTGTTGGGACCGACAGGTTCCAATTTTTCAATTCTAAAATCAGTTATTATTAAATAACTAGTTTTATCGGGTTGGTTCCATCATATCTGGAAATTGCAGGCTATACCGGTAGTAATGAAATCAGTGAATAAATTATACTGCCGTGCCTCAAGACAAAATCCAGACCAAATATTTTTCCCCGGGACGATTCTAGTTTGATCCATCGAATTTTTTAAAATTTAATTTTCCAACGAAAGTATACGAGATGTGAAAGAAATTTTCTAAATCAAAATTGAACATCTCAAGAAGATAAAAAGATTTTCCCGAAATCATTCTCCCATACAACGCACATATGTTGCGGTCAAACTATCCAAGATACGGAAAAAATGAACCGACAAACATGTTTCATCCGAAAAAGATCGACCAGTTTGTTGCATACAATTTCTTGATATGAAAAATAAATCAAGCATCTAAAATATAAAAGTTTTGGGAAAATTTACGAAATACGAAAAAAATGAACAGACAAATGTTTTCCACTCAAAAAGATTTACACATTTATTGATTCTTATTTTTGGATATGACCCGTATTTTTTATTTCAACCTTAAGAAATAACATTCTAAAATAATTTTTTTTTCAGAAAAACGACTCAAGCTACAATAAAATGTCAATTTACAAAATCGGTACCTAAGCTATATCCACTTTGCTTTGAACATTTTTTTATATCTCATGCCTTTTTTTAAATTAAAAAAACGTGACAATGAATATACGTCTGTTTCAATATCAATGCTGTAAATAGAGATTAATGCCAAACGAGAAACAAATATTTAACTCGCATTAATTATTACCTCACACAGTAGAAAGTTGACAATAAGGAAACATTCCAGAAAAAACTGCTACTATCTAGTATTACTGTAAAATAAAATAGCTATAAACACTAATAATCTGTTTAAACAATTATTTTTGTATCAAAAAATCAGAGAAAACCATAATTGGCAAACAAACTTATTGGGGTGATATTTGAAAACAAATTTTTTTTCGTATGTCAAATACTTGTTAAATCTCATGGGACTTGCGTAACCTCTATCTCTTGATATAATATAAGAAAACGCATCTATTTTTTTGTGGATCTGCAACATTTTGGGGCAATATGCATGAACATTTAAAAAAAAATAATAATTCACCAATGCATTTTTGGACCACTATAACGTAGACACGCATTCTCCTGTGAGGTGAAATCTCTTGAAAGTCAAAAGAAATATTCCCATCTAATAAGAACTTCTCTCTGTGAATTGTTGTTATAAAATTGGTATTTCAAGAGAAAATCATCTAGACTCTTCAATTGTTAATAAAAAATCATCCATGCCTACGAATGTCGTAATTTTTCCTAAAGCTGCTGAAAACTCTATATCAACCATTATTTAAATTTTGTATTCTTCATGAACTCTCTTGATTCATTGTTTATAACAACTTTTTTAATTAGAAAGCCTCAATGGTCAGAATTGATTAGAACAATTTTTTTTATCAATCTTTGGGACAAGATGAAACCTTGTACTCATGCGGCATTTTCTCGTACAGCAAGCCATTATTCATTCTCACCCATATAAACGATACACTTCTATTTTCTATGATTCTACGCTCCATCACAAGCCACAATTTTCAAAAGTTATTCGCGACCTTTCTTTTAAATTTAAATTTTGCCGCGAACTGTAGAATTTTTGTTGTTAGCATTTTCAGTATTTGCTCCTTATTGTTCATGACTATTGTCATTAACGAAACCCCTCAATCAAGAAAATGTTTTTTTTTTCTTTAATTTCATATAAATCTTTTGTGCAAAGTGACCATTATTTTTAAGAAGGTAATGTGAAAATAAAATATTATCGCTATAATCGCCAATCATCTCGTGATTCCTGACCATCTTCAGGAAAGGATGTCTGCCATTCACAATAATGTAAGCTGTACTTAGAACAATTCGGTTATGGAGACACTGGATATTCAGAAGTCCGCGTCCGCCTTGACGGCGTGACATGTTCAATCGCGGAACTGACGAACTGACATGCAAGCTTTTATGTATATGCATGATCTTACGTGTGGTGACATCAAAGGCCTTGAATACGTTTTTCGTCCATTAAACCAACTCAATCGAGTAGAGTAGAACCGGGACGGCAAGCATGTCAGTCGCAGATACCTCGTTCATTGCCGACAAATTGGAAGATTAAATCTTTCGAAGAAGATGCTTGTATCTGCTTCAGAGAGACTCCTTCACTGACGTTACGTCCTGAATGCGGCTTTGAGGCACGCCCAGGTATGTATAGGTATCTCCTGTATTGAGATGTCTAAAAACACTTATACCCACAAGTTCGGGCGCCTTGGGAACGCCAATAATCTTTCCTTTCTTCAGATTAATTTTGACACACTTGTCTAAACCAAAGTCCACCCCAATCTCTCCTGTGTAGTTCTTGACGATATTTATAGCAGTTTGAAGTTTGCTTTTACCAGAGGCATAGATCTTCAGGTCATCCATATGAAATACATGAGTGACCTTATGCTCGCGCTAATTAGTGTCGCCACAAAGGTATCCAGGAGAATTTTTCTAGTGCGAGAGATAGAGGCAGAAGTGTGATGCAAAAAAGCAAAGAGCTTCTAGCATCACCTTGAAAGACGCCCCACTGGAAGGTGACGTTGTGCGTTGTCACACGATAATTTCTAGATGAGATAGTAAATCTAATTTTCCAAAGAGGCCTCAATCTCTCTATGCATCAGACAGATGATAAGTTTGAATCGAAAGCTTTCCGGTGTTCAATCCAGGCCATTGAAAGGACGCGCTGATGGGCTGCAGCGTCTTTACAGACACACCTGTCAATAAGCAGCTTCTCTCGACAGCCTGCTACACCTTTTATCAAGTTACGTTGTTCGTACACCTCCCGCCATACAGGCTCAATTCGTCGAACAATCATGTCGTCTAGAACAGCTGTAAAGGTCTTATACAGCGTGTTCAAACAAGTTATTGGCCTGTAATTCTCTGGGTTGGACAAGTTGCCAGTTTTCGGCAGGAGTATAGTGCGTCCTAATACCAGCCTCTTCGGAATGGGCGTCTCCGACTTTGAATGTGAGGTGAATATGTGGGCCAAATGTTGGTGTGTTAAAGTAAACTTCTTGCGCCAGAAGTTCTTGATACAATCTGGTCCTGCAGCGGAAAAGTTCTTCGTGCTTGTAAGTGTTTTTTTCACCTTTTTTTCAGTGATTGGTGGACATTCTTCCTCAGATTTCATGAGGTTACTTCTTGAAGCAGATGATATTGTGAGTATCTCCTTTCAACTCTAGTGTTTTCGGGATCTTGTAAAACTCTTTCCATAAAGTCTCTACCTCCTTGGGCTTAGGTGGATTTTTTACAGAAACAGGGTGATAGCTGACGAGGCGCGATGGGTCAGCGAGAAACTGTCGATTCTCCCTGATCCATCTCTTCCTCCTTTGTATTCTGCTCTTTGCGTCGGACAACAGCCGTATTTTGTCAACAACATGCTGCTTGATTGTCAGTAGCCTTGACTTGTTTAGTTTGTGATTCAAGATCCTTAGTTCTTGGGTGAACTTTTGAACACTTTGCATCGTCGGTTTTAGCCTTCGATTTGTATCAGCCAAAGCTCTCGCAGATCCATAAACTGAGCAATTGATGGTCGAGAGGTCGGTCTCTTGCAAGATATCTCCACGAAGGATGGTGTCCATTTCAGCTAGATCTTGGGGCTTAGGAGGAACTTGCATGGTAATGTTCCTCCTTGTACTGAAATCACGATCATCTCTCAGAAGGTGCCTGTTTTCTGCGGTTGGTCTTAATGTCGCTTTCTCATCTTCGTCTGCAGCCTGATCAAGCAGCGGTTGGGGACGCACTTCGCGTACATATCTCTTTTTCCGGAGGTAGTCGGCTTGATTTCTCAAAGACTGATACGAAACGTGCTGAAGCTCTGGGTATTTCGTGTACGACAGAGTGTGCATACGCGCCATAGACCCTCCGCGAACAGGGATAATGCTGGGATCGTAGCAGTCTAGCACGTCATTCTCGAGTTGATCCGTCCACTCAATGTGAGCATTTCGGCGGTTCGTCGGCGTGTTTCCATCTGAATTATTTTCAGCACCCCGAAATCTAGGATGATCGGCATTGTTTACCGACCCATTGTCGGGTGCTCTGCGCGTTCTATCGTTTTGAACCGCATCCACAACATTTTGGTGCTTTGGTGGTTTCATTTTTGTTCTCACGAGCAGCTAGGAAAAGGGTCAAAACAGTCAAGTTTCTCATCAAAATAGCTTAACTTCTGAATTTTCCACCAGATGTACGAATAAACTGTTTTATTGCAATTTGATTTGTAATATAATGTAAGATCTTTATAAAGAAGACCCTAATCTAATGTGTTTACACCAAGAGAGACAAATTCGCTAACCACTTTCAGATGAGTCTGTGCATGAAAGAATTTTTATTCACATGGCCGTCCTTTGCGGTATACTATTATTTTTGACTTTGCTTAGTTGAACGTTGAAAAATTGCTCATACGATGAAGTTAATTCTTGCTTGTAAGTCAGCCTGAGGGTAAGCGAATACGACTTTATCATAAGCATAATCAAGCCGGATAACGTCACGTAAGCGATCTATTGAAATTCAATGCCCTTCGCTTTATTACATTTACATTTTGATAGAGGCTTCAATTTCATCAATCGAAATATCACACTTCAATGAAAAGTGTTCTAATCCTGAGGATTATCACAATCAGCTAGTGAATTCAGAAGTGCAGATTCGTATTGCGACCCTTCGAAGACATTTGAAGATTGTCCACCCTTGCGCCGATCTCTATGGAAAACGAAATATCAACCAGAACCGAATTCAGAATGAATTTCAAGAATTAAAGCAAAACAATGTGTTCTCCCAAACTCAAACAGAGCAAGCCCTAATAATTTTCAACCTGACAGTTCTGTGGCACAACCCTCATTACAGAATCCTTTCCTCATGATATTGAAGTATTTTATACGAAAAACAAAAATGAAGTTTCAAGCTCTTTTTCAAATTTGTTTAAAAAGAAATATGACTCCCCTATTTCTTTTCGCAGAATTGAGTTCGCAGTCAAGCAGAGATTGCCTTGATACTCCCCGCCCGGATCACTGTCGCTCTTCTCCTTCCCGTCATATACCTGAGGTTCCTCAGGAGCATCCTCTTCGTGCGAGAGACAGGTCGCCTCCTGGTAGGCCTTCTTCTCCTAAAATATATGGATACGAACTTGGACAACTTGGATACATTCGGCTTATTCCACGCAGAAATCAGAATCTACAATTCGAATTTCGGAAATACGTTTTTCCTGACGGTTATCCAATTAGATTGCTAACAGAAGGAAACAGCTATAGTCCCGTGCCAGCACAAGAACATATTGTTTTATCATTATCCAATGGTGATATTTTTGCAATATTAGATCCTAGCGGGGTTCTTCGTGGAATATACACGACAAGGAGAGGTCATGCAAGACTCAAAATGAATATGATAAGCGCCGAAGTTGATAATTTGACTTCAGCTGAAATGCGATATTGTCCAGTAGGCGAACGTCACCCAATCTTCCCCCATAATTTTATTACAGTTTCAGCAAATGATGACTCACTACACTCTAAATGGAATCCTAATAGCGAGCGTAAACCTGGTCCTTCTCCTTCTGACAGACAACACTCAACTGACCAGACTTCTCTTCAGGAGCTTCCTCTTCATGCCAAGGCCAGGTCGCCTCCTGGGTGGCCGCCTTCTCCTAAAGTACTTGGATATACACTTGGACAACTTGGATACATTCGGCTCATTCCCCGCACAAATCAGAACCTACGATTCGAATTTCGTAGATATGTTTTTCCTGCTGGTTATCCAATTAGATTGCGAATAGGACATAATACCTATATTGCCGTGCCCGACCACGAACATATTGTATTATCAACATTGAATGATGAAGTTTTCGCAATATTAGAGTATAGCGGAATTCTTCGTGCAATATGTACGACACGAAGTTCTAAACCGAGAGCTAAAGTGAATATGATGAGCGGCGCAGTTGATAATTTGACCCCAGATGAAATGCGAGATTGTCCAGTAGGCCCGCGTTACCCAATCTTCCCTTACAATTTTATGAAAGCTTCAGCAAATTATGATTCACTACAGTCTGAATGGAATCCTAATAACGAACGTAACCCCTGTCCTTCTTCTTCTGACAGACAACCTTCACCTGATCGCACTTCACCTCAGGAGCTTCCTCTTTATGCCAAGGTCAGGGCGCCTCCTGGGTGGCCGCCTTCTCCTAAAGTACTTGGATATGCACTTGAACAATTTGGATACATTCGGATCATTCCCCGCACAAATCAGGACCTGCGATTCGAATTTCGTAGATATTTTTTTCCTGTTGGTTATCCAATAAGATTGCGATCAGAAGAAAATACCTATGGTCCCGTGCCGAACCAAGAACATATTGTAGTCTCAGCATCCAATGGTGACTTTTTTGCAATATTAGAGTATACCGGGGTTCTTCGTGGAATATATAGATCAAATAAAGTTCATGCAAGAATCAAAATAAATATGATTAGCGGCACAATAGATGATTTGACCCCAGATGAAAGGCGAGATTGTCCAGTAGGCAGACTTCAACCAATCTTCCCTAAAAATTTCATTAAAGCTTCATCAAATCGTAATTCACTACAGTGTGAATGGAATCCTAATAGCGAACGTAACCCTGGTTCTCCTTCTTCTCGAAGACGGCATTCACCTGCCCGGAATTAACCTCAAGAGCCTCGTTTTCGTGCCAGGTCCAGATCTTCTGCGGCAAGGCTTTTTTCTCTTCAGGTACTTAAATGTGTAATAGAACAGCTTGGCTATGCTTGGCTTATTCCTTGCATAAATCAGAACCAGCGATTTAAATTCCAGAGGTACGTTTTTGTCGCCTATGAACCAATACAAATGCGAAGAGATCTTGCGAGTTATATGCTTCGGCCAAACCAAGCATATATTGTATTATCAACATCCAGTGCTGGCGTTTTTGAAATATTAATATAGTGGGACTCTGCATGTAATATATATAGGACAGATGAGAATAATTCGGTTATCAAAATAAATAGTCCAAATTTGATTAAAATAGGCAAAAATCATCCAATCTGTCTGGACAGTTTTATTAAAGCTTCCACAAATTACGATTCACTAGAGTCCGCATGGAATACCAATAGCAAACTTTATCTTGGTTCTTCTTTTTATGCCAGACAACATTCACTTGACCGGATTTCTCCTCAGTGGCCTCCTCTTCATGCCAAGTCCAAGTCTTCTTCAGCCAGGCCTGCTGCACATGAAGTACTAGGATATGCACTTGGACAACCTGGATATATTCGAATTACTTCCGAGACATCTCAGAACAGGAAATTAGGTTTCACTAGAGAACATGTATTATCAATTTAATAGGAAAAATGTAAGATAAAGCAGAATATATCTTGTAACCTGAAGTTGGATCAAAATTAAATTAGAACATTAAAACATCATTGTATTCTTTTCTGCGAATTTCCATCTGAATTGCTATTTTTTCAAATTATATGACGTTGCAAATAGCGAACAGTTACGTACGAGATTAATTAATTTTAATATTGAAAACATGTAAAAGAGCTCTGTTGATTATAACGAAGCGGAGATTCGAACTGCAAAATTAATGTTATTGATTTGTTCAATTTTGTGGGATCTTGATTGTCGTCACATTCATTCAAGGTGTTTCCTTTTCTGGCTGCTCTGTTACCACTGAATGTCAATGATGAAAAGGTTTTCTTTTGAATTACTGACGTATTGACTCTTGTTCTGATTTTTATGTATTCAAATTCAACGCAAATGAAAATAAAAACAGATTGTAAAATTCTTCGAGGATTTCTCCCAAATATGCTCAGTTTTGAATTCACACTCTGAGTTTCGCGGTTAGAAAATTATTATGAAAATGACGTAAAATGTGTTTTGATAGAAATATAATTTAAAAGATGTATGGTTGCACATACGAATTGATATTTGTTTCTGTTGGCATTAACAGAAATGCGTTTGTGCGCCTTTGGAGTGAAACGCGTACTGAAATCTCATTAGGAAGCATTTAAAAAGCTTCAAATTACATTTTCGGCTGTTTTGAAAATTTAACCGTTGCGGATCTCGAGAAAAATGGACAAAAGCAGGGACACATTGTATATTCGTCTGTTTGAACATATTTCTTGGAATTTCTCAAAAACACTTTAAACAGTGTACAACTTCCCGAGATCATGCCGCAAGTTGAAGTCGAGGTACAAAACTCGAAAAATTCTTGATTCTTTTAAAAAACTTTTCACGCAGTATATTCTCTCCAACAGAAGCCTCGGTGGCTCAGACGATAGCGTGTCGGACTTTCATGCAGGAGGTCCCCCTCAGAAAAAGCTGGTATCGTACCAAGGTGGGGCCCCATGGCGAGGGGAATAGCCTAGGAGGTCAGAGCCGATTCTGTGAAGACTCGAATATGAGTCAGCGATCTCCTTGCGTAGAGGCAGGCCCTCTCAAGGTACCTCCGCTCGGTGGTCGCTGGCCGATTTCGAGTAATGAACACACACACATACATTTACATAACACACCAGGGCAGTGCTTCGAATCTGTGCATCTACCTGATGACCTCAGAAGGATCGCTCCGCACATCCTAGCCTGCTAGGGAGGCTGCCGAATGGCAGAGTGGGTGACGATCACTTTGCCTGATCAACAAAGGAGGACGTCGTCTACTGTGCGAAAGGTATCCCTGGTACTTGAGAGGTATAATCTCAGAACGTTAATAACAACGAAAAACCCACCGAGATCCAAAAACACTCGGCGAAGGATGGCCGGATTCGGAGTACTGCCTTGAGAATAAACACGGGTGTGGCACAATAGCCTTTATAGCTTGAGCGCCAGGGGTTGGGCCCCCACCCCCCCCCCCCCCGCCTACATGACAACCAACTAACTATTCTCTCCAGTAGGTCAAAAATACTCTCATCAGGGCTCAATTGACGCGTAATTTAATAAGCCTTCTAAGAAAAAAGGATGCTGGTAATCATGTGGATCCGAAATCATACGATAACGGGAAAAGAATAGTTAGCTTATGCCTGGAAAACAGCTTATTCATTACAGATACTAGGTATGGGCATAAAATGATATATATATGTTACGGTCAATACGCGAAGGCCGGGCATGTCGAGTATTGGCCGGTCAATAGGCGCAGTGCCTAATGCCGTTGGTCAAAACACGAAGTGAGAGGAGTTTTCGGGCTTTGCCCAAGCCCCGTTGGTCAATACGCGAAATGCCCAACACACATTAATCAAAGCTGCACCTGAGGCATCATTCAGCCAGCAAGAAACCGGTAGTATATATAATTATTCATTATATATTCCCAGATGTATTCGATATCATTTAACATAGTATTGTGTTTTTTAAACTCTATGTTGCTTATACTGAGATTCAATTGTATTTTTGAATGAAAACTCTGAGAAAGAAATGTTAACATTTTTTGCACATTGTAACTTTCATCAAAAAATAAAACTGTAAATATGAATCGCAGAGCTAATTATAACAAGATGTAATTGATGCCATCTTTGCTGAATCTGAAGGTTAGGAACATAATTATTGCAGGTTTTTGGTATCTTGTTCAACAGAAAAAAAAACTTCGCACACTTTTGAAAAAGTTTCATATTCATTTGGTTCCTTACAAAACAAATGCTTGGAATAAACAAAAAAAGAGATAAATGTTTAATCAAATTTTCTATTGGAGAAAAAGAATTTCAACAAAAAGAAATGAATTTTTAAAAAAAGAATTCAACTTTTAACCAACATTTCCATGACTTGCTTCACAATTTTCAACCAAGTAGTAGCATGAAAATGATGAAGAATAAAAATAATATCTAATAAATAATAATAATAAAATAAAAATAATGAAGAATAAAAAAGCTTAATTTTCAAAATATTAGCATTTTGAAATAAAATAATAAATCTTCAACTAAAAAGTATTAATTTTCAATAAAAGAGTTTACCTTGCAACCAACTATTTTAATTTGCCGCCAAAAGAGAATAATTTTCTACAAAATACATTGATTTTATCTAAATAGTTGAAAAAAAGAGACAAATATTTAACCAAATGTGTGTAATGAAAATAATTTTAAAAAAATAGCAATCTTTACCGTTTCAGAATTGAACTTTTACTTAGTTACTTTTATATTTTCAAAATACCAGCATCATCAATCGCGCGCTACACGCGCTCATAGTTTTTCAATTTAGGAAGAAATAATTTTTGATACAAAATAACAAATTATATTTTTGAAAAACTTTCGAACACTTAAATTCGAGCTGAAATTATATTCGAGGCATTTTACATTTCATGAAAACGAGGTTAAATACGAGGAAGTAAGTACTATCAGTCTGTTTTTAACATGATCATGTGAATCATGTCTGTGCGTAGAAGAATTTTTATTCACATGGCCGACCTTTGCGGTATACCATTACTTTTGACTTTGCTTAGTAGACCGTTGAAAAATTGCTGATACAGTATTGCGCGATACGGTTAATTTTTGCTTGTGGGCAGTCTGAGGGTAAGCCAATACGACTATATCATCAGCGTAATCAAGCAGGATAACGTCACATAAGCGATCTATTGAAATTCCATGCATACCGTGAATTTTGTCGAGTACTCTTATAGATCATATATGGAAAGGGCTTAAAGGAGAGGACTAAGTATCTCTTCTTCAGGCACAACACCAGTGACCTCAACGGACAGAGTCCGACTCTCTTAAGTACGAATGGACCTGTTAGCGTTATCGTAGGGATTTTCTATAATTCGTATAAGTTCAGTGGACATTTCCTATCTTTAGAAGTTTGCGCAATAGATGAGAGTGGTATACTGAGCCAAAAAACTCTCTGAAATCCTAATAAAAAGCAAAAATTCGTCGTGGCTGGATAGACAAATGAATCTGAATCAGAGAATTTTGGTTAAAAATATGGTCTGTACAACTTCTTTCAGTCCTGATATCAGCCTGATTTTCTGAAAGGATGTTTTCCCCGTCAACCCACGAAGTCAACCTTGTCAAGAGAATCTGAGGGAAGATCTTAGCAAAATACTGCTTACTGGGGCCATCTCCCGGTAATTATAAGGATCAAATTTATTGTTCCTTCTATGCAACATAAATACATGCATTTTAGACCAGCTACATGAGACTCTTCTCTTAGTCCAGATCTCGTCGAAGAGGCGCCCAATTCTGTGAAAGGTTTTCGAAAAGTTCATTGGAAATCCCATCCTCGCACGGCGCATTATCACATTTACATTTTGATGAAGAGGCTTTAATTTCACCAATCGAGATATCACAGTTCGATGAAGGAAGTTCGTTTACAAACCAATGTATGTGAAGAGGAGCCTTAATCCAATGGGGTGAAAAAAAGGTCTTGCGATACATGCATGCTTACACTGCAAGTCAAAGGAGACCGCAACCTCAATCAATTGACCGCTGTACCAAAATCCTCAGAAGAATTAAAAGCCGTTGGTGAACTCAGCAGGGGAAGATTGGTATTGCTCCTTCTTGGACTCACGTAACTCCAGAAAAGATCTTTTTATTTTCAAGCATTTTCCCCTTTTCAAATTGGCGAAATGCGACCTTTTGAAGTCATCCAAAGGTTTTTTCCCCGGAGTTCGCCATTCAGGCTTTACAAGTGAATCTATGCTATCAGCGATAGTTGAGACTGTAGTAATTACATCATTATTGAGCGCATTTATTTGGCCGTTTTAGTACACAGAGTTCTTGAAAAAAGACATTCCATGTAATGAGTCTTACGGTTACCATTCGGAAATATTTTAGTACATAAAAAACGATTCCTTATTTACACTTGCGTCGATCTGCATGGAATACAGAATATTAACCCGAACCAAATTCAGAATAAGTTCCAACAATTAAAACTAAATCAAAATAAAAAAAGTATTTTATATCAAAATGAAAAATAAAGTTTCAAGCTCTTTTTGAAATTTGTTCAACAAGAAACATGAATCCTCTATTTATTTTCGCAGAATTGGGTTTGCAGTCTAGCCGAGATTGCCTTGATACTCCCCGGCCGGATCACTGTCGCTCTTTTCCTTCCCGTCATATAGTTGAGGCTCCTGAGAAGCACCCTCTTCGTACGAGGGAAAAGTCGCCTCCTGGTAGGCCTTCTTCTCCTAAAGTACTTGGATATACACTTGGACAACTTGGATACATCCGGCTCATTCCTCGCACAAATCAAAACCTTCGATTCGAATTTCGTAGATATGTTTTTCCTGCTGGTTATCCAATTAGATTGCGAACAGAACAAGGTAGCTATATTCCCGTGCCAAACCAAGAACATATTGTATTAACAGCCTCCAGTGATGAATTTCTTGCAATATTAAAGTATAGCGGAATTCTTCGTGCAATATACACGACACAAAATTCTAGATCGAGAGTTAAAGTAAATATGATAAGCGGCGCAATTGATGCTTTGACCCCAGATGAAATTCGAGATTGTCCAGTAGGCAAACGTCACCCAATCTTTCCAAACAATTTTATTAAAGCTTCAGAGAATTACGATTCGTTAAAGCCTCAATGGAATCATAATAGCGAACGAAACCCTGGTTCTTCTTCTTTCGACAGACAACACTCAACTGATCAGACTTCTCCTCAGGTGCTTCCTCTTCATGTCGAGGCCAGGCCGCTTCCTGGGTGGCCGCCTTCTCCTAAAGTACTTGGATATACACTCAAACAACTTGGATACCTTCGGCTTATTCCCCGCACAAACCAGAACATACAATTCGAATTTCGTAGATATGTTTTTCCTGCTGGTTATCCAATAAGATTGCGAACAGGATCCAATACCTACATTCCCGTGCCTGATCAAGAGCATATTGTATTATCAGCATCCAGTAATGAAATTTTTGCAATATTAGAGTACAGCGGAATTCTTCATGCGATATGTTCAACACAAAGTTCTAAATCGAGAGTTAAATTCAATATGATACGCGGCGCAATTCATAATTTGACCTCAGATGAAATGCGAAATTGTCCAGTAGGCAAACGTCAACCAATCTTCCCCTACAATTTTATTAAAGCTTTAGCAAATCGCAATTCACTAGAGTTTGAATGGAATCCTAATAGTAAACGTAACCCTTGTTCTTCTTCTTCTGAAAGACAACATTCACCTGCTCAGACGTAATCTCAGAAACCTCTTCTTAGTGCCAGTACCAGATCTTCTCCCGCCAGACTTCTTTCTGTTCAATTACTTGAATGTGCAATAGAAAAACTTGGCTATGTTCGGCTTATTCCTTGCAAAAATCGGACCTCGCGATTCGAATTTCGTAGATACTTCAATCCTGCCTATGAACCAATTCAAATGCGAAGAGACCATGCGAACTATGTGTGTAGTTAATAATTTGACTGCAGATTGAATAAGGTATTGTCCAGTGGGCAAAAATCACTCAATCTTCTCCAACAGTTTGATTGAAGATTTTGCAAACTACGATTCACCAGAGTCCGAATGGTATCCCAATGGCAAACTTCATCCCGGTTCTTCTTCACATGCCATACAGCACTCACCTGACTGGATTTCTCCTCAGTAGCCTCCTCTTCATGCTAGGTCCAAGACTCCTTCGGGCGGGCCTGCTGCTCATGAAGTACTAGGATATGCACTTGGACAACCTGGATATATTTGAATTACTCCCGAGACAAATCAGAACAGGCAATTCGAGTTTCAAAGATTTTTTCCTGCCGATAAAGGAATTCGATTGCTAGAAGGAAATGGTAAATTTTTTACCACGCCCAACCCAGAATATGTTGTGTTATGAATAGAAAAATTGTAAAATGAAACAAACTAATTCTTGTAACCTGAAGTTGGATCGAAATTGAATTAAAACATCAAAACATCATTGTATTTTTTTCTTCGAATTTACATCTGAATTGTTATTTTTTTCAAATTATATGTCATTGCAAATAACGAACAGTTACGTACGAGATATTAATGTTTGATATTAAGAATATACGAAAGAGCTCTAATTACTATAATGAATCGGAGGTTCAAGATGCGAAATTAATTTGATCAATTTGTTCAATTTTGTGGGGTCGTGTTTATCATCTCATGTATTCACGATGTAACCGACTCAGATGTAAGAATGCATAGGTCACTTCTAAAAAATGCAGACTATCATAAAGTGACTTGAAGATACCTTTTATTCCTTTCATTCAATTTTTCCAAATAAGTTTATTTATTTCAGTATTTTATAACTGTCCATTATCATCAGTTCATAATTTCGACAATATTCAAAGATAGTAAGAAATTGTTTATCAGCTCACGGTAATTCAAATGTTATTATTAGGGATTAATCATTATAGGTTATATCAGCTGTCTAAATAGATCGCTGTTTTGCATAGGAAGAACGTTGAGAGGTAAGGAAATACACTCGCATCGCGAGTGAATCGTCAGCTGCAGTGCAAAGGGACCGATAAGTAATGTTATTTGTAATAAATAAATGAAAATACAAAAATATGATTTAATATTATTATCGATTATTAATTCCTTATGTAATATTTTGACGATAAAATTACTTGTTTCTCTCGACAAGGTGGAGTAGATCAGAAAAATGTGTAATTCGATAATATTGGTTAATTTTATGAAATAAGGATATAATAGAATGATCGGGGTGGCTGTTCAAAAACAAAAAGAAATAAAAAAAAAAAAATGGAAAATGTCAAATGAAAAACAGAATATCAACTTCAAAAAAAGAACATGTTTATCCTAATTATTGTTATGTGATGATAAAATCTTTGAAATGAAAATTTTTATTTTTATCAATTTTATGAACGAAGAAGAACTTTTCTTTGCCTATAGATGTCCACCTTATTTTTCATGAATTATTCATATCATTTTTGGTAGTACTGGGTCATTAAATTAACAAATACCATGAATTATTTGAACAATTATTTTTATTGACATTAATTATGTATTACGTCACTCTAACTGAAAGTTGGATAAAATGTGGAAAATTAAAGAAATCGCGGCTTTCTAATTTTATTCTGAAAGAAAATTGTTGAAACCAACAATAAATTGTTTAGACATTTTATTTGAACATCTTATTATCAGTATGGAGTTGGATTTCATGTACTAGAAACAATCTTCATCTAACAAACCTAAAAAATTCATAATTAGCGCCAAAATCTCGCAAACCCCATTTTCATACTAATGGGGTTTTCTCGGGACCCTATAAAACAGATTTATGCGATTGAAATTGAAAAATCAATATTCTATTCACTTTATTTATTAATTGCTTTATATTGATTCATATTGTTCATCATTAAAAAAAAAATCTTTTTTTTTTGTGAATCGGAACAAATTTTTGAGCGATATGGATCAAGATTTGAAGAGAAAAAACTATGCTCTACCCTATTGTGCAATTTGGAGATGCAAACTCTCAAAACTGAAGAATACCAAACTATATGTAAAAAGTTTGTAATTCTAAGAGTACTAAAAACACTGCACTTTTGATTTGGAATCCTAGAGAAAACATTAAAATTATGGGGCTAGCGGAACGTCTCCGCCATGGTGTTTGCCGCATAGGGGGTAGTTTTTAGGGGTTTCAGTTGGTTCCACAAATTTAAACAAATTGAGACGAAAATAATCCGTTAATATAAAGTTGAATTTGGATATTGAAGAGGTCAGCGGAACGTTTCGCTGGCCCCGCCATAATTATTGCCGCATAGGGGGAAGTTTTCAGGGGTTGTAGTTGGTTGCACGAATTTGAAGAAAGTAAGACGAAAATAATACGCTCATATGAAGTTGATTTTGAATAATGTCGGGGCCAGCGAAACATTTCGCTGGCCCGCCATAGTGTTTTCCGCTTAGGGTGTAGTCTTTAGAGGTTGAAGTTGGTTGCACAAATTTGAACAAATAAAGAAGAAAATAATACGCCCAAATTAAGTTGATTTTGGATAATGTCGGGGCTAGCGAAATGTTTCGCTGTCCCCGCCAGTGTTTGTTTGAGTTATCAGGTACTTCCGGTGTTGCACAAATTCTAAGTTTGGTTGAACAAATTTGAACAAATTCTGCACTAATGGAAATGTACATAATATAGAAAAGTCCGCGTTTCGGACCTTTTAACACTAATTGAGTGCGAAGCGCGAGACACGTGATGAGACACAATCTTGAGTACAATTTTTTCTCCAAATTTCATTTTATAACAATTGCGTGACATCATTCAAATCCTAACTAATATACCAAATTTCACAGCAGCGGAAATTTTGTTTGGTTTCAGATTCATCATCTTTAACGAAATCTTATTTGTTCGTTGTGAATAATATTTTTTGATTGGGATTAGGGTCGAGAATATTTATTTTTGTTAAATTTTTATTCTTGTTCAATACAGTTAAGTCGAAGTAGCTTAGATAATCTGAGTGATTAGCATGCAATCAAGAGAAATACAAATAATTACGAGTGATTCACATTATTAACCCAAACAGTTTACGAATAGAGTTGGAAATGTTTTTTTGTTTACGACTAATTTTTCAACTGAAGTATCTACCTATTCAATTCTTATTCGAAAATGTGTCTTTTTTCGCTGAAAATCAATTTATTTTGTTGATTTCTTTCTGTATTAAAAACAACGCATCTTTTTTATTTCAAAATTTACCTAGTTCATTGAAAATTCTTATATTTTTTTATGTAATCCAGAATTATAATCTGAGTCAATCTCAACTTATTGTCAAAGATTCTTGTGTTTACATTTTTTTGTGCGTGATAGTATACTTTTTTTAAAAAGCGTTTTAACTTGCTCATTCTATGCTATACCAATAAAAGTACACGCAATCACGAAACTGAAAGCAAATTTAATGTGATAATAATCACCGATATGTTGACTGACACCAAGATAATAGATGATAATTGTCCTTAGCTTTACTTTTGGACTATTACGTTAGTTTTCCATTTCTAGATGCTTACCTATTTGAAACATAAATTTCTACAAGTGAGTCACTAAGAACTTACACGTATCTATCACTCATGCGCATTTGAAGCCTATTTACAAAATAAGGCAGTTTCCTGGAGGAAATGTCCACGTTGCAAATTGACTCATAGTAATCTGATGAAGTTTAGTATACACAGTACAAATATTCCATAAAACTCATTCGAAATTCACGGAATCTATTCAATACTGAAAGGAAAAATGAAGATCGCTAGCTACATTCTACTTCTTGCATTTTCGGTTCATCTGGATTTTGTTGGTAAGTTCATTCAGATTGACTATACTAATCATTTTTATATTCATATCCACTTTCTGAGGCTAATGAATTTCGGCCTACGATGTCTCTAACCTTTTTAAAGTTGTTGGAAATAAAGCTTTTTAGGTATGGAAGAAATGACTATTTACACGATTAATTCGAAATAGACTTCATCGCTTCAAAGCATACTCTCATTTTGTAGTATGAGAGATTAGCCAAGAGCGTTACTGGATAGTTTATGAATAGTAGATTATGTGCCGAGGGGAGAAGAACAGTGATTGACAATCGAAAATTTTGGTTCAAATTTCATGAATATGACGAGTTTTCAAAATTTCTGATTATTATTAGGAACTCAATATCGCAAGATCCAATATCAGCAATTTGTGTGCCATTTTTGGACAGACTGGCTCAATAGATTTTCCGTTTTTCCAAGGTACTGCCTAATCCATCGCAAATGATCGAAGGATGTAAAAAAAAAAAGGATCCTCGGTCAAGTCAAACTGACATTCTGATTTGAATTTCATGAAACTTCATATTCAGGGCTTTATGAGTTTCTGATTGTGCATCTGAAGTAAAAATTACATAATCACATGATACATGTGGGGATTGACAATTATATATTACGGTTATTGTTTAAAAGTTTGTTTTAAAATTTCGTATCTAGTTGTATCACGATTGGCGATTTTGAATTTGATGTGGAAATTAAATTATTTAGTAACAATTTGTTATATTGCATAGTCGATAAACTTGACTTTTAGAGCCAACTAAAGTTTAGTTTGCACTTTGGAAGGTCAAGTTAGTCAAATGTCAGAGCTTTCACACGAATTGGAGAAGATTGGACATGCTGGGCGGATTCGTTGGAAAATACAAATTAAAATTTGACATTTGACAATTCTTGGATTATGGAAATTTTTCTTGAACAAATGAGTAAATGCCTCAAAGGTATCGATTCTCTATCAGCAAAAAATTGTGGAATATTTAACCTCCATTCCTTTTATTATTCAATAATTATTATTGGGAAGCTTCAAAGTATCTAACTGAAAAGTAATGATTCATTTTCCAATTCATCACTAAAAATGCGATTTCCGAGATGCCAGAGATCCACTTATTTTCTTTTCACGATTGACTTTTGTTCATTGCAAAATCTGCAGCGTCACAAGACATAGGCTCGAGTGAATGAAACTGCAAATTCTGTAGCAAGTGATTATCAGTTTCAAATTCTTAAAATTGAAAATTAATCCATTTCTATTCGTTCTTGCAGAATTAAGTTCGCAGAACGATCGACCTGTTGCACTTCCTCCTAAGAAAAGGTGGCAATTTTCTTCAGGCCAATCTTCTTCGAGCCAGCAAAACCAACAAGGTGTGTGGGGTGAGTAACTTTATTTTTAAAGTAAATTGTTACAGATACGTTACACAGCAACAATATCAACTCGCTGCAGTTACTTCACTTGAAGAAGTAACTTTATTTTGTCTAAAATTTACTATTAATGTTGCCAACGTCTTCGAGGGTCATCACTAATCCGATTTAAATTTAACAGATAGTTTATATTATTTTTCTTTCTGCTATCTGTTTTCCATTTATTAATCAGTTTGTTCATCTGCAACCGATCTGGAAATTGCAGATGACACCGGTAGTAATGAAATCAGTACATAAATGATACTGCCGTGTCGCAAGACAAAATCAAGACCAAATATTTTTTCCTGGGACGATTCTGGTTTGATCCATCTAAATTTTTCTTTAATTTCATTTTCCAACAAAACTATACGAGATATGAAAAAAATCTTGTGAATAAAAATTGAGCATCTCAAAAAAAATTTTTTTGCGGTTATACTATGCAAGATACGGAAAAAATGAAATGACCAACATGTCTCATCCAAAAAAGATCGACAAGTTTGTTGCATATCATTTTTTGATATGACGCGCAGTTTTTTCAATAATCTAAAGAGATAAAATGAAAATCTCAAATATAAAAGTTTTATACAAATTTTTTGCACTCAAAAATATCTACACATTCATTAGATATTATTTTTTGATAGGACACGTAGTTTTTATTTCAGTCGCAAGAAATAACATTATAAAATAAATTCTTTTCAGAAAAATGACTCAAGCTACAATAAAATATCAATTTACAAAATCGTTCCCCTAAGTTGTATCTACTTTGCTTTGAACATTTTTTTATATGACATAAGACTGAGTGCCAGATAAATATATTATCAAGCGCGAGATCCAGCAAATACGCGCCCTTGACGCGTTCAAACGTGCGAGCAAAGCCAGCCGCGCGCGATGAGTTATGAACGATGATAAATTGTTTTGACGATTATGTTTGTTAACTCGCATTAATTATTACCTCACACAGTGAAAAGTCGACAATAAGGAAACATTCAGGAAAAAACTACTACTATCTAGTATTACTGTGAAATAAAATAAAAGAAACATAATTGGCAAACAAACTTATTGTGATGATATTTAGAAACAAAATTTTTTTTCGCATGGCAAATACTTGTTCAATCTCATGGGCTTGCGCAACCTCTACATACTAATATAATCTAAGAAAACGCATCTTTTTTGTGGATTTCGACAAATTTGTGGGCGATATGCATCAAAATTTGAAAAAAAAGAAAAAAAAGCAATTTAGCAATGCATTCTTGGCCCACTATAACGTAGACTCGCATTTTCCTTTGAGGTGATGTCTCTTGAAAGCCAAAAGAAATATTCCGATCTAATAAGAACGTCTCTCCGGGAATTGCTGTTCGAACTCGAAAGTTCATTGCCTCACTACCCGATTCGGGTAGTGTTTCTAGGTGGATATTTACTACCAGTGTGAGTCCACCACACCCACGATGGGCCAACAGCACGCAGTATTCCCTAACGGTCACCCATCCCAGTACTAACCGTGCCCAACGCTGCATAACTTCAGTGATCTTACGAGAACTGGTGTTTTCAGCGTGGTATCGCCGTTGGCTGAAAATACTAAATATTATCTAAAATTAATGAAACTTAGAGGATACCTATATGATAATCCTAATTTTAAGCCTGTGAAAAAGGTATTAAAATCAGTACATTAGAACGGCTTTTCGGGTTGCTTAGTTTAATAACTATAATATAAATGTTAACTTAATTATTTAAAATATTTATCTACAACCAGATGAGTCATTCCGACCTATATGCTAAAGGAGATAATTTTAATTTAAATATACAAGTACTTATTTAACTATAAATATGGATATAATTCCCCGTGTAGAAACAACTTATTATCCTAAGTATATTTCTTCGATATTTGAGTATATGCAAATCATATATACTCTGACATCGACCTAAAACTAATGTAAAATAGTCAGGGGAAGAGAGGGTGTATTTCATATTGTATATAATCATTGAGCAATTATCTCAGTATTTCTAGTTTTAAAAGTTTATCTCGAACCAATTTACAACAAACTTTGTTCCTGTTCGTCCCTATCCCTATTCTGGATTTGAATTAAGCTTCAATATTAATTTTTTTGTAACTTTTACTTGGCTACGCGCCCGCCGGTTGAGATCCTTCGCCTAGAGTGCCAGTTCGTCTGAGCGAGAGGTCAATAGGAAGGAAGGAGACGGAGATTCATTTAAGTGAAAGGAGGAAGCCTGCTTACCGGCTTGCAAGACATTTTGCGGCCATTACCGGTGGCCTTGAGAGGGACAGGGGAGAGTCGGAACAAAGGCGTTGAATCACCAATAGCAAGCAAACTCGTTGTTTCAAAACACTGTAAAATTGACTCTTAGTCTTGCAGGTATTTCGCTTTGATTTTCGAACGAAAATTAAAGTGGAGGGCCGCTCAGATAAGTGTCGATGTTACGTGGTTCTCAGCTATGGCGTGTGGCCTATAACAGTTTTCACTCAATAGCTTTGAACTTTGTGCCCAGAAAATGTCCCAAAAAATAAAACAACATTTTTGTGTAGAACTAATGCTAACAACATTATTTAAAAATTTCACAGAAATTGAATCTTTTCATACATGAAGTTACGTTTTTTCAAGTATTTTCAGCTAATTTTAAATTGCTTGGATAATTATTCTTGTTTAAACGCCGACGGCGATACCACGCTGAAAAAACCAGTTCTCGTATGATCACTGAAGTTAAGCATCGTTGAGCGCGGTTAGTACTTGGATTGCTGACCGTTCAGGAATACTGCGTGCTGTTGGCCCGTCGGGGGAGTGGTGAACCCAGACTGGTAGTAAATATCCACCTAGAAACACTACCCGAATCGGGTAGTGAGGCAATCAACTTTCGAGTTCGAACTGCAAATCAATTTTTTTTTAACGCAATATTTGCAGCAGATATTCTTTTTGTATACTTTTTGTAAGCAAGATAACGACACGTAGGCGATCTATAGAAATTCCATGCATACCGTGATTTTTTTCATGTGCTCTTTTTGATCATATATCGAAAGGGCTCAAAGGACAAGACTCTTGTAATTACGAATGGACATGTTAGCGTTATCATAGAGTTTTTTTATATTCCGTATAAGTTCAGTGGACATGCCTATCCTTAGAAGTTTGCGCCCTAGATGGCAGTGGTTTACAGAGCCAAAAGACTTTTTGAAATCTATATAAAAAGCAAAAATTCGTCGCTGTGGGATAGACAAATGCATATGAATCAGAAAATTGAGGTTAAAAATATGGTCTATACAACTTGTTTCAGTCCTTATATCGGCCTGATTTTCTGAAAGAATGTTTACCCCATTAACCCACGCAGTCAACCTTGTCAACAGAATCTGAGGGAAGGTCTTATCAAAATACTGCTTACGAGGGCCATGTCCCGGTAATTATAAGGATAAAATTTATTTTTCCTTATATAATACATACATACATCTTAGACCAGCTACATGAGACTCTTTCCTCAGTCAAGATCTTGTCGAAGAGGCACCCAATTTTGTGAAAGGTTTCTGAAAAATTTATTGGGAATCCCATCCTCGCACAGCGCATCATCAAATTTACATTTTGATGAAGGGGCTTCAATTTCATCAATCCAAGTATCACAGTTCAAAAAAGGGAGTTCGTGTACAAACCACTGTATGTGAAGAGGAGCCTCAATCCAATAGAGAGAAAAAAAGGTCTTGCAATAGGTGCATGCTTACACTGTTAGTCAAAGAAGACCGCAACCTAAATCTATTGACCGCTTCACAAATTCCTAAGGATTATCAAAAGCCGCTAGTGAATTCATCAGTGACGATTCGTATTTCTTTTTCTTGGACTGAGGTAAATCCAGAAAACATCTTTTTATTCCCAGGCATTTTACCCCCTTTGAAGCGGCAAAACGCAACCTTTTGAAGTCATCCCAAGGTTTCTTCCCTGGCGTTCGCCATTCAGGCTCTACAAGTAAATTTATCTTACAAGCGACAGACTTTAGTAATAAAATTATTATTATTATTAAGCCAATTTATTTGGCCGTTCGAGTACACAGAGTTCTTAAAAAAAGACATCCCATGTAATAAGTTAAATTTACGATTAGCATTCGGGAATATTTTATTATATAAAAATCGAATCCTTATTTACACCCGCGTCGATCTGCATGGAATGCAAAATATCAACTTGAACCAAATTTAGAATAAATAAAAAAAATTAAAACAAAACAATCTGTTTTCTTATATTCAAACAAAGTGAGCCTTGATCACTTTCAACTTGACAGTTCTGTGGCACAACTTTCCTTTACGGAAACTTTCCTCATGATTTTAAAGTATTTTATATCGAAACCAAGAATAAAGTTTCAAGCTATTTTTGAAATTTGTTCAACAAGAAACATGAATCCTCTATTTTTTTCGCAGAATTGGGTTTGCAGTCAAGCCGGGATTGCCTAGCTACTCTCCGGCCGGCTCACTGTCGCTCTTCTCCTTCCCGTCAAATACCTGAGGCTCCTGAGGAGCATCCTCTTCGTACGAGGGATAGGTCGCCTCCTGGTAGGCCTTCTCTTCCTAAAATACTTGGATATACACTTCTACAACTTGGACACATTCGCCTCATTCCCCGCACAAATGAGAACCTGCGATTCGAATTTCGAAGATACGTTTTTCCTGCTGGTTATCCAATTAGATTGCGAAAAGCAAAAAATACTTATATTCCCGTGCCAAACCAAGAACATATTGTATTATCATCATCAAATGGTGACATTCTTGCAATATTAGAGTATAGCGGGATTCTTCGTGGAATATATAGGACGCATAGAGCTCATGCGAGAATCAAAATAAATATGTTGAGTGGCGCAGTTGATACTATGTCCCCAGATGAAAAGCGAAATTGTCCAGTGGGCGAAAGTCACCCAATCTTTCCCGACAGTTTCATTCAAGCTTCAGCAAATAACAATTCTCTCCAGACCGAATGGAATCCTGATAGAGAACGTAACCCTAGTTCTTCTTCTTCTGACAGACAACATTCACCTGACCGGACTTCGCTTCAGGAGCCTCCTCTTCATGCCGAGGCCAGGTCGCCTCCTGGGTGGCCGCCTTCTCCTAAAGTACTTGGATATACACTTGGACAACTTGGATACATTCGGCTTATTCCTCGCACAAATCGGAACCTACGATTCGAATTCCGTAGATATGTTTTTCCTGCTGGTTATCCAATTAGATTACGAACAGAAGAAGTGACCTATATTCCCGTGCCAAACCAAGAACATATTGTATTAACAGCCTCTCGTGATGAAATTTTTGCAATATTAGAGTATAGCGGAATTCTTCGTGCAATATTCACGACACAAAATTCTAAATCGAGAGTTAAAGTAAATATGATAAGCGGCGTAGTTGATAATTTGACCCCAGATGAAATACGAGATTGTCCAGTAGGCAAACGTCACCCAATCTTCCCCTACAATTTTATTAAAGCTTCAGATAATTACGATTCATTACAGCCTCAATGGAATCCTAATAGCGATCGAAAACCTGGTTCTTCTCCTTTTGACAGACAACACTCAACTGACCATACTTCTCCTCAAGAGCTTCCTCTTCATGCCGAGGCTAGGTCGCCTCCTGGGTGGCCGCCTTCTCCTAAAGTACTTGGATATACACTTGGAGAACTTGGACACATTCGGCTTATTCCCCGCACAAATCAGAACCTACGATTCGAATTTCGTAGATATGTTTTTCCTGCTGGTTATCCACTCAGAGTGCGAAGAGAATATGGTAGCTATTTTTCCGTGCCAAACGAGGAACATATTGTCTTATCAGCATCCAGTGATGAAATTTGTGCAATATTGGATTATAGCGGAATTCTTCGTGCAATATGTACAACCCAAAGTTCAAAATCGAGAGTTAAAGTCAATATGATAAGCGGCGCAGTTAATAATTTGACCCCAGATGAAATCCGAAATTGTCCAGTAGGCAAACGTCAACCAATCTTCCCCTACAGTTTTATCAAAGCTTTCGCAAACAACGATTCACTAGAGTCCAAATGGTATACCAATGGCAAACTTTATCCCGGTTCTTCTTCTCATGCCAGACAACACTCACCTGACCGGATTTTTCCTCAGTAGCCTCCACTGCATGCCAGGTCCAAGTATCCTCCAGGCAGGCCTGCTGCTCATGAAGTACTAGGATATGCAATTGGACAACCTGGACATATTCGAATCACTCCCGAGAAAAATGAGAACAGGCAATTTGAGTTTCAAAGATACATTTTTCCTGCCGATAAAGAAATTCGATTGCTAGTAGGACATGGTTAATTTTTTACCACGCCGAACCCAGAATATGTTGTGTTATCAACGTGGAGTGGTGACATTTCTGCAATAATGGTGTATACTGATACTTTTCATGGGATAATTAAGAGAAATAGAAACGATTAGAGAATGGAAATAAATATGATAAGCGGTGATGTTGAGCATATGACATCAGATAAATTAAGGGCAGATCATGTAGGCAGATACTTCCAATTTTTCCCACACCTTTTTATGAAATTTGTTGCAAGTTACGATATACTGCAGACTGTGTATCATTAATTCAATAGAAAAATTGTAAAATAAGACAAAATAATTTTTCGTATCTTGAAGTTGGATCAAAATTGAATTAAAACGTTAAGACATGAAAACATCATTGCATTTTTTTCTTCGAATTTTCATCCGATTTTTTTCAAATCATATGTCAATACAAATAACGAACAGTTTCGTACGAGATAAAAATTTTTAATATAAAGAATCTAATGAAGAGCTCTAATTACAATGAAAAACCGGAGGTTCACGCTGCAAAATTAATTCTATTCACTGTTAGAAATATGTTGAAAATTCAACCACTTTTCAACCACTTCTGTGGTTGAAATCTCGTTCATCCACGGAGTTGAAATAAAATTCATTCAAATGTAGTTGAAAATTCAACTACACAATGCCCCCTCATACTTCCCGCGAGGCCAGTTATTCCGTACGTTTGTGTCGTGAGATCAATAATATTAATAAAGGACATAATATTCAGGAAAAGAAGCAGCTTTAAAGAAGAAAAACAAAAGGTAAGCTGGAATAATATTATCATAATGGAAACATTTCATTCACAGTATCGGTACTAACTGCTGTATGTTTTTTTAGGTTATGCTTACAAAAACGAGTGTTGAAAACTTTGCCTAATTGGGCGCGCAACTCATTACGGTAATATAATTCCAACCGAGATTACAACGTACCTTTTTTGTCTTCTTTAAAGCTGCTTATTTTCCTAAATATTACATGCATTTTGTTAATCTCATGAATCACACGTGACACAAACTTACGAAATAACTCACTGATTCCTCATCAGAATTCTTTCGGTACAGTTAGTGAATCTCAAAGCAAAGTGTTTTCCACGAATCTTTATGGGTTTCATTCCAGATTTTTGAAAAATTAAAATTGCTTTGAAATTCACTATCTGTACCGAATAAAATTTTTTTCTCGTTACTGAAATTTCAATTACATGTTGTTGAAATTTCAACTGGGTGGTTGAAATTTCAACCACTGCATGGTTGAAATTTCAACAACGGTAATTGTATAAAACTTCAACCACATGTGGTTGAAAATTCAACCAGATATTTCTAACAGTGTTTATTTGTACAGTATTGTGGGATCATGATTATCATCTCATTTATTCAAGATGTTTCCTTTTTCGGCTGCCCGGTTACCGTTAAACCTCCTTGACGAAGAGGGTTTTCTTTTGAATTACTGACATACTCACGCTAGTTTCGATTTGAATGTATTGAAACTAAACGACAATGAAACCGGAAACAACTAGTAAAATTCCAAAGGAAGCAAGAAAACAGGAGTAATTTCACATTGAAATTACCGTAACTTATAGCTACCGCCATACTTTATTCGATTCCTTGCATTTGGAATATGATCTCACTTGTCAGGTTCACCTGTCTGCAGACCGTTGCACTTCGCTAAGAAGTGCACTGGACCGATTCGTCGTTTTCTGCTGGTTTCGAATTCAAATGACTATACGCCTATACGTCGTTATGTCACTTAAATTCGCGTTCTGTCTTCCGTCGACTGAAGATCTGATGAATTTTTACCAAGAATATAATTTTTAGTCAAAACAGATGAATTTTTAACCAATCAAGTTGACTTTTCAACCAACAAAACGTGGAGATTTGATAAAAATCGACGAAGTCAAATTTTACATCAGTCTAATACTTTCTCATTAGGATGAAAATTTAATTTAAATAAATGTGATTGATTTTAATTTTAAAAAAATAGGAAAATCAAATGGATTGTTTGACAATTCAAAATGGTGAAGGTATTTTTGATTCCAAAGTCCATTCATTTTGTAGAAAATTCATATCTTTCATTATAAATTCAACTAATTTGGTAGAAAATTTCTGTATTTTTTTTAGAATTCATCTATTCATGCAGACACTTATTCTATTTTTTGAACATTCATCTCTTTGGTTGCAAGTTTAGATATTTTGTTAAAAATTCGTTTCATTTTTTGTTAAAAGTTATTTTCTAAACTTAATCTTCAAAGATTCCAATTTTGGTTGTAAGGTTATCTTTTTAGTTGAAAACATAACTGATTGATGGAAGATTCATGTATTTTGTTGAAAATTTGTCTTTGGTCAGTTGTTTGGCAAAAAATGTAACTCTTCCATTGAAAGTCTGCTTATTTTGATTTAAATTCAACTACATATAATATTGTCTCAAACTATTCAGAATGAAGGATTGAATTGGTTATTTTTTAGTTAAGAAGACTCAAGTAGTTGAAAATCGATTCATCGAAGTGGATTCTAAATAACAATAAATAGTGACACTATCTTTGGGTACCCTTCATAACAGAAATATTTTCGCCAATTTGGAAATTTTTGTGTTCTCGAAAATCTCTTTGTGTCGGTGAAATTGTGCCGCAATATTCAACTTTTAAATGTTATTTCATATAAAATATGTAATGAAGAAAACGAATGTTCGTACCCTATAAAGTCGTTAATTCGTTCGAAGTCGCCCCGACCCGGTCTTCTGCTACCTAATCATACTTCTTCTCTTCTATCCTTTTCTGTCTCTTTCTGTCTCTTCTGTCTGTCATTCTCTATTCTACCTCAATCACTCCAACCATATCCAGTCCTATCCGCTATTATCCAAATATATCCGGTTCCACCCATGCTATCCGTTCTTAACTGATTCTAGCCTCTTCTATCTGATCCTATCCGACATTATCTGATTCTACCATGTTATTTTTGATTCTATCAAGTCGTATATCATATAATTCTATCTGCTTTTATGCAGTATTATTTGATAAAGCTCATCATTGGGTTTGTGGAACCACTGAATATCAATTGTTATTCAAAACAAATAAATACAGTACCGATCAAAATTGTGCGAAATTTTTCCAATTGAAGTTTTTTCAGAATGAGTCTCTTTGTAAGACAAGCCTGTTTTGGACCACTTAATCCACCATACGGTTGCGAGCTTTAAGAAAAAATAATTGATCTACTTCTCATTTCAGAGTTGAGTACACAATTCGAATGTTTGCCTAATGACGACACACAGAAAAAACTGAGAGTAATCTTTACCCTGATTCTTGAGTAAAGATTACCTGTATCAAAAATTACCCCATTTGGGTGAACTTTCCCTGACGTCTCGGTATTTTTCTGCTTTTACCCACGCTTGTAAAGAACTTTTGACAGCTCTAACGATTCAGCAAGTCAGTCTTTATGAAGCCGCACTTATCCGATTTGCTTCCTGGTGCTTCTTCCTGGTGTCCCTCGTTCCGGCAAATATTTTCTTCCTGGCAGACAGAATTCTGCTGACAGATCTCTTCATACTGGCAGACCTCATTCGCCTGTCAGGTCTCCTTTGTCAGCCGGGGCTGCTTATCGTGGAATGTCCCGATTTGCTCCAGCGAGGAATTTTTCTACTCTCGTATGGGGATATGCAGCTGATGAACTTAGATTTGTCCGACTTGTTCCCCACAAAAATCCGCAACGTCAATTCGAAATTCGCAAATTCACTTTTCCTGCTAATGCACAACGTTGATCAAAAGTAATATGACGGCCGAAAGTGAAGGTGCACAGCGGCTCAGTTGTCGAAATGAACCTAAGTGAAATAGGTGATTGTCCCTTCAGCATGCGATATCCAATCTCGAAGAATTTTTCTATGGTACGTTTAAGGGACACGTGAACCAAAATTCTCCAAGCCGTTAATTACATTCAAAAAAATTTGAATCCATAAACTCGTAGTTTTTTTATAGTTATTAGTTAGTTATAGTTATTAGTTTTTCTGATAATTAAACAAGGCGGGAAGGACAGAACCAGTCTACTTTTTCCAACTCAGCCACTCAAGTTTTCAAGATTGTTGGCATCCGCCCTTATGATACGAAGTCAGATTAAAATCTCACACGAAACTGGTAATTATAACAAAAAGTTAATTTTTTGTACTCTCCTACAGGGGACACAGCACTTCACACTTTAGTAGATGGGAAGCAATATCTCTAAATTAAATAGCCTCAGTTTCCAACCATGAAGAAACATTATAGAATTAGAATAAAGGCTCAATGTTCAGTTTGTTATTGCTACAGAAAAGTAGGAAAATTCATTCATTCTGATGGAAATTATTCAAGTAGTATTCAAGAAATATTTCTTCAATACAGAGTAATCCAGATATTTCGGAGTAATTCAGGTAATCTAAATAATTCACTTATAATCCAGGGTAATAAACTTTTAATGCAGTTGAGTCGAAGTAGTTTAGATAATCTAAGTAATTGACATGTAATCAACATTAATACACATATTTAGGAATAATTCACATTTTTGACTCAAATAGTTTACAAATATACAGTTGAAAATGTTTTTTAAACTAATTTTTTAACTTAAAAATATAACTATTCCTTTTTCATTCGAAAGTTTGTCTTTCTTAGCTGAGAATCAATTTATTTTGTTAATTTTCTCTGTAGTAGAAACAATGCATCTTTTTTATTTCTAAATTCAACTAGTTCTTCGAGAATGCTTGAATTTTATTTTATGTAATTCAGAGTCATCCAATGTAATCCAGAATAATCTGAGGTAATTTTAATCCATCTCAATTTTGTTAAAGGTTTCTTGTCTCTGCATTTTTTGTCCGTAAAAATATACTTTTCTTAAGAAACTTTTAACTAGTTTATTTTGGGCTATACTAATAAAAGTACACGCAATTATAGAACAAGCGAATATGATGTGATGATAATCAGCGATATGTTTACTGAGACCAAAATAATAGATGATATTTTTCCTTAGCTTCATTTCTTGACTATGACGTGATTTTTCCATGTCTAGATGTTTACCTATTAAAATCATAAATTCCTACAAATGTGTCACTAAGAAATTACATGTATCCATCACACATGCGCACATTAAGCTTATTCACAAAGCGTGGCAGTTTCGTAAGAAAAATCTTCACGTTGCAAATTGACTGATAGTAATCTGATGAAGGTGTTTGTACATAGCACTACAAATATTCCAGAATACTGAGTCGAAATTCACCAAATCTATTTAATACCAAGAGGAAAAATGAAGATCGCCAGCTACATTCTACTTCTCGCATTTTCGGTTCATCTGGATTTTGTTGGTAAGTTCAATTAGGCTGGCAATAATAATAATTCTGATATTTATATCCATTCTCTTAGGTTAATGAATTTTGTCCTACGATGTCTCTAACCTTTTGCAAGTTGTTGGGAATACAATTTTTCAGGTATAGGTAGTTTTGAAAACTTTTCCATCACTGTAAAAACTAGGAGTCGATTTAGAACTATATTCGGTATTAAAATAGTTCACGCAACAAAACAATCGTACTTCAGATTGATCCACCAATCTAATAAAACAAATTCTAATCTGTCAAGCTTAGAAACCAACGTAACCCATAGGGCTGAAGTTCGCGACGTCTGAGTGTGACGGTTCAACACTAATTTTTACGAAGTTTTGATTTCATATATTCTTTGCTTTTTGTAAGAGTGAAGTTAGGAACAATTAAAACAATGCACCCTCTGAATCAATTTATTTCGCTATCTCGGATCATTTATCAATCCGAAGTTAGCAAACTAAACAAGACAGGAACTGGAACTAAAATAAGACTATTTGTGAGATCATATTAAAGCGCCCAAAAAAGGATCCCAGATAAAAATGAATGCCTAGTTTTTACTGTGATTCAACTATGACGGAAAAACAATGTTTTCAACTTATTGAAAATACATGCAGAACGAATGAAAGTATTTCAAATTCATGGGAGACATGACTCTTTTCACGATTAATTTGAATTAGAATTCATCGCTACAAAGCATCCTCTCATCTTATAGTGTGAGAAATCAACTAGGAGCGTTACGGAATATTTCAGAAATAGTAGATTATGTGCCAAGGAGAGAAAAAAAACGATTGACAATTCGATATTTTCATTCCAATTTCATAACCATTTATATGCCGGGTTTTCAACATTTCTGATTATTATTTGAAACTCAATGTCACAAAATCTAATATCACTCATCCAATACGGCGATTGATATATCATGCTTAAATTTTATTTACTAAATTAATTCAGAAATAAACATTCAAGAACATTGCTTTTCACAAATTCTCATTGTTCAACTTCCGCGCGACTTGGGTGCCAATTTTTGACAAACTGGCCTAATAGATTTTCCCCTTTTTCCAAGGCACTGCCAGGTCAACACGACATTTTTGTTCAAATTTCATGAAAGTTCATATTTAGGGCTTTATGAGTTTCTGATTATGCGTCTAAAGTAAAAATTCCAAATCCAATATGGCGTTTGATAATTAGACATTTTTGTTCGAATTAAGCAAAACTTTGTACTGACGGGTTTTTAAGAATTCTTATTATAATTGGGGAGTGAAAGTTATGAAATCCAATATCCAGTTGGAGGGAAGAATAATTTTGGAAATTAGTGATATTCTGGAAATAATTGGTGAATCAAGTAACTGCGGTAGCGCCAATTTTAGGGGTAACTAAGATATTCGTGATTCACTTTTCAAGTGCAACAAGTAAAAGGGCGATATATGTACAGGTTCGACTCAAACGTCACAAAATTTAACTAGGTATATACAAATTATGGAATAGTAAGCTCGCAGGTGAATTATCACAAGAATTTTCCGCTACTAGCAATATGAATAAATGAGTTTGACTGGCAGAGACAACTGAAATTTCACAAAATATGACCGGATGCACAGGCATCATGCATAGTCAATGAATTTCATTTTCAGAGCCAACTAAAGTTGGTTTGCATTCTGGAAGGTCAGTTTAATAAAGCGCCAGAGCTTTCACACGGATTGAATAAGATTTAACATATCGGGTGGATTTGTTGGAGAATACGAATCAAATTTCACATTTGAAAATTCTTGAATTATAAGAATTTTTCATGAACAAATAAATAAATACCTCAGATGTATTGATTTTTTATCAGCAAAAAATGTAACAATATTCAATCTTTATGCCTTTTATTATTCAATAATAAGAGAAATTCAAAAACTGCTAAAACAAACTCGAAGAAAAGAAATTAAAAATTAGAATGCTAAATATCATTCAGTTTTACACGCAGAATGTTAAGGGGCTTTTATAATATGTTCATTTATTTTAATTATGCAACTACTGATGATAAACAGAGGTTATAGATGTAAGGTTGCCGGCAGTGGAAGATAGCGGAATATAGCATAACTATTTGAATCCTGCCTTCGCTCATTTAGAAGTAATGGCCAAAGTTAAATGTCCCTAAATATCAGCCTAAATTTGGTTAACAAAATATTGACAAGTCGAACCGGGAAACATCGTGCGATTTGAGAAATGTCATAGATCCATTCATTTTATTTTGACGATTGACTGTTGTTCATTGCAAAATCTGCAACGTCACAAGACATAGGCTTGAATGAATGAAACTGCAAATTCTGTAGCAAGTACTTCTCAGTTTTAGTATTCAAAATTGAAAATTCATCCATTTCTATTTGTTCTTGCAGAATTAAGTTCGCAGGAAAATTCACCTCATGTACTTCCTCCTAAGAAAAGGTGGCAATTTTCTTCAGACCAATCTTCTTCGAGCCACCAAAACCAGCAAGCTGTGTCGGGTAAGTGACTCTATTTTTGAAGTAAATCGTTACAGATACGTTACACGTCAACAATGTCAACAATAACAACCTGCTGCAGTTACTTTACTTAATGAAGTAACTTTGATTTGTCTAAAATTTACTAAAAATGTTGCACCCCAATCACTTAATTTTCAAAATTCACAAAAAAATACGCTATATTTTCATATGTCAGAAATAATACGTTCGAATATAGTAATTATCACAAAAGGCTTCCAATTATCACCACTTAAGATCTACACCTATTAACTATAATAATCTCGCAGTAATTTTTATAATGTCAATGTGATACTTCATTAGTGTATGTTATGTTAAAATCTCATAAAATTCTCTTCAACATAAAGTCGTTTCCTTGTATGGAAATATCTTATCCTTGATTTACAAGGTGATAGTTTTAAAGATTTCATTAAAAGGACTGAATTTGAAAAACCGTTATGCAACATGATAGTTTGATATGCAAAATTCTGAAATAGCTCAATTTTTTCGAGAATCTTCAGATCGAAAATTTGTTTAGAAATTATATTTTGATAGGAAGCGTAGTATTATATATACTTTGCTTTGAACATTTTTTTGATGTCACCACACGTAAGATCATAAAAGCTTGCATATCAATTCGTCAGTTCCGCGATTATACATTTCACGCCGTCAAGGCGGACGCGGACTTCTGAATCCCCAGTGTCTTCATCCCCGAATTGTTCTAAGTACAGCTTACATCGTTGCAAATGGCAGAGATCCTCTCCTAAAGATTGTCAGGAACCACGAGTTGATTGACGAAGAAGCGTTCCTTTTTAAAGCCGCGGAGCAAGCGGCCGATACCCTCGGCCTGAATTTTAACATCAGAAGTAAGGAGAGTGAATTACTCCATCTAGATGCTTAACTTCTAGAAGCCGAAGTAAAGAAAGCTTAGGTTGGAAAATTTCACCAACAGCTACTGGACAAGGGATGCACGGAAACTTTCACAGAAATGTAGAAAAACAGTTCTAGTCAAAGGAGCAAACTTCTGCTTTTTTCAAATCATCAGGGCTTGATTTAGTTACAGATGGTTTTATTTTCGCTTGCCAGGACGGTGTCATTTCCATCTTAGCATGCCGTGTCCGCATTTTTTCTGGAGAAGTTCCCAAAAATAGGTGCAGAGCGTGTCAAGCACATGTTGAGTAACTAGAACACATACAATTAGGGTGTCCGAACCTCGCAGAAACGACGTACTTCTATAGACATAATGCGATCCTGAGAGTGCTTTATTACCATCTCTCTCGCTATTACATTGCTGGTCGCGAACCTGTCCTGCTGAACGCTCCAAGGGAGATAGAGTCAATTGTCCGAAACTAGAAGTGCCAAATTTTGTGGAACTAATATTTTTGGGCAGCAGTCTCCGTTGCGCACTCAATGCCTGACATTGTTCTTCAAGACTTCGAGAAACGAACAATATTCATGATCGAATTATCGGCTTCGTCCGAATACAACATAACTGTAAAAGAGAAACGAAAAAAGGAGAAGTATCAAGACCTTAAAAGAGAGCTGCAACGACTGTACCCGAAATATTTTCATGCAAGTAAGTGTTCTTGTGATAGGTGCTCTCGGAGGTGCGGAACTATTACTGGTCCGTAACCTTAAAGCCATACTCACGTGCCAAAAATATGCCAAGGCACTTGCGGATGATGCAGAAAGCGGTGATCGTGTCCTCAAGGAACACGAGGGTTCCGCTGGCCTGTCGTTGTGATTTCGTCATGCCCTGTGACCACCGATCTCATGGTTTTGAGACGTGGCCATAAGCGTGATTGACCGCGGTTCTACTGGCGGCTGTTGACATTTTTTAGATAGCGGTTGCTTGTGGTGGGACCATACGGTGGTTTTTTAACTTCTTTTTCTAAATTATATATATATTTGTTCTATCTACTTGGAGCAAAAATAGTTAAATATGAATGTAAGAGTGAAAATATGTATAAGGAGTATTTTTATGAATAAAAACTAAACGCATTTTTAAAACAGTCAAATTTTACACCAAAATAGTTTAACTTCTGAATTTTTCACCAGATGTACTAATAAACTGTTTAATTGTAATTTGATTTATATTTGATACCTTATCTTTATAAAAAAGCGCGAATCTAATGTGTTAACATGGAGATGGATGAATTCGTTCACCGGTTCCACCTGAGTCTGTGCGTAGAAGAATTTGTGTTCACATGGAAAACTGCTCATACAGTATTGCGCGATAAGTTTAATTTTCGCTTGCAAATAAGCCTGGGAGTAACCAAGAACAATTATATCATCAGAATAGTCAAGCAGGATAACTTCACATAAGCGATCTATTGAAATTCTATGCATACCGTGATTTCTCAAGTCATCTTTTAGATCATATATGAAAAGCGCTGAAAGGAGAGGACTAAGGATATCTCCTTGAAGAACCCCACAAGTGACCTCAACGGACGAAGTCAGATTCTCGTAAACACGATTGGACATGTTAGCTTTATCATAGAGATTTTTCATAATACCGGACTGATTTTCTGGGAGAATGTTCACCTCGTTTACCCACGCAGTCAACCTTGTCAACAGAATCTGAGAAAAGATCTTAGCGATACTGTTAACAAGGGCAATTCCCCGGTAATTATGAAGACCAAATTTATTATTCCTCTTATGCAACCGAAATACATGCATTTTAGACCAGCTCGATGAGACTCTTTCCTCAATCCAGATCAGGTTGAAGAGGCGCCCTCAGTACTGTACCCAATTTTCTGAAATGCTTTTGGAAAATTCATTGAGAATCCCATCCTGGCACGGCGCTTTTTACGTTCCGATTTTGATAAAGAGGTTTTAATTCATCAATCGATAAATCACTGTTCAATAAAACGTGTTCGTTTACAATTCACTGCATGCGAAGAGGAGCCACAATCCAATACAGAGAAAAAGGAAGGTCTGACGATAGATGCATGCTTACACCTTAACTCAAAGGAGACCGCAACCTCAATCTATTGACCGCTGTACCGAAATCCTAAGAACCATTTCAAGCCGCTAGTAAATGCAGCAGTGAAGATTCGTATTGCCCCTTCATGGACTTATGTAACTCCAGAAAAGATTATTTTTATTTCCAGGAATTAACCCCGTTCAAATCAGCGAAATGCGACCTTTTAAAGACATTCAAAGATTCCCTGGAGTACGCCATTCAGGCTTTACAAGTAAATCTATCTTAACAGCGACAGTTAAGAACGTTGTAATTTAATTATTATTTAGCGCATTTATTTCGCCGTTGGATTACACAGAGTACTTAAAAAGAGACATTTCGTGTAATAAGTCATATTTACGGTTAGCAGTCGAAATTATTTTATTATATGAAAATGAATCTCTATTTACACTTGCGTCGATCTGCATGGAATACGGAATATCAAGCCAAACCTAATTCAGAATAAATTCCAAAAATTGAAGCGAAACAAGGTGTTCTCTTTAATTCAAGCACAGTGAGCCTCAATCAGTTTCAACCTGACAGTTCTCTGGCACAACCTATCTTCACTGAATCCTTTTCTTATGATTTTCAAGTATTTTATACCAAAACCAAAAATAAAGTTTCAAGCTCTTTCTTAGAATTGTTCAACAAGAAACATGAATCCTCTATTTCTTTTCGCAGAATTGAGTTTGCAGTCAAGCAGTGATTGCCTTGATACTCCCCGCCCAGATTACTGTCGCTTTTCTCCTTCCCGTTATATACCTGAGGCTTCTGAAGAGCATCCTTTTCGTGCGAGGGACAGGTCGCCTCCCGGCACTCCTTCTTCTCCTAAAATACTTGGATACACACTTGGACAACTTGGATACATTCGGCTTATTCCCCGCAGAAATCAGAATCTACGATTCGAACTTCGAAGATGCGTTTTTCCTGCTGGTTATCCAATTCGATTGCTAATAGAAGGAAAAATCTATAGTCCAGTGCCAGCACAAGAACATATTGTTTTATCACTATCTAATGGTGACATTTTTGCAATATTAGAGCATACCAGGGTTCTTCGTGGAATGTATTCGACCAAAAGAAATCATGCGAGAGTCAAAATGAATATGATAAGCGGCAAAGTTGATAATTTAACTTCAGATGAAATGCGATATTGTCCAGTAGGCGAAGGTCACCCAATCTTCCCCAACAATTTTATTAAAGCTTCAGCGAATGACGATTCACTACAGTCTCAGTGGAATCCTAATAGTGAACGTAACCCTGGTTCTTCTTTTTCTGACAGACAACACGCACCTGACCAGACTTCTCCTCAGGAGCTTTCTCTTCATGCCGAGGCGAGGTCGCCTCCTGGGTGGCCGCCTTCTCATAAAGTGCTTGGATATACACTTGGACAACTGGGATACATTCGGCTTATTCCCCGCACAAATCAGAACCTACGATTCCAGTTTCGTAGATATGTATTTCCTGCTGGTTATCCAATTAGAATGCGGACAGAACAAGGTAGCATTATTCGCGTGCCAAACCAAGAACATATTGTATTATCAGCATTCAGTGATGACATTTTTGCAATATTAGAGTACAGCGGAATTCTTCGTGCAATTTGTACGACACAAAAGTCTAAACCAAGAGTTAAAGTAAATATGATAAGCGGCGCAGTTGATAATTTGACACCAGATGAAATGCGAGATTGCCCAGTAGGGAAACAGCACCCAATCTTTCCCTACAATTTTATTAAAGCTTCAGCAAATTATGATTCACTACAGTCAGAATGGAATCCTTATAACGAAAATTACCCTGCCCCTTCTTCTCTTGAAAGACAACATTCACCTGACCGGACTTCACCTCAGGAGCATCCTCCTAATGCCAAGGTCAGATCGCCTCCTGGTTGGCCGACTTCTCCTACAGTACTTGGATATGCGCTAGAAAAACTTGGATATATTCGGCTCATTCCCCGCACAAATCAGAACCTGCGATTCGAATTTCGAAGATACGTTTTTCCTGCTGGTTATCCAATTCGATTGCGAAGAGAAAAAAATCTCTATATTCCCGTGCCGACACAAGAACATATTGTATTATCAGTATCCAATGGTGACTTTTTTGCAATATTAGAGTATAGCGGGATTCTTTGTGGAATATATAGATCAAATAGAGGTCGTGCGAGAGTCAAAATAAACATGATAAGCGGCGCAATTGAAAATTTGACCCCAGATGAAATGCGAGATTGTCCAGTAGGCAAACGTCAACCCATCTTCCCTACAAATTTTATTAAAACTTCAGGAAATCAAGATTCACTACAGTTCGTATGGAATCCTAATAGCGAACATAACCTTGGTTCTTCCTCTTCTGACAGACAACATTCACCTGCCCGGACTTAATCCAAAGAGTCTCCTTTTTGAGCCAGGTCCAGATCTTCTCCGGCCAGGCCTCTTTCTCTTCAAGTACTTGGATTTGCAATAGAACAACTTGGCTATGGCCGGCTTATTCCTTGCAAGAATCAGAAAGAGCGATTTGAATTCCAAAGATACGTCGTTCTTGCCTATGAACCAATTCGAATGAAATGAGGTGTTTTCCAGTAGGAGAAAATCGCCCAATCTTCCCAAACAGTTTATTAACACTTTCTTCAAATTACGATTCGCTAGAGTCCGAATGAACCCCAATCACAAATGTTATCCTGGTTCTTCTTCGTTTGCCAGACAACGCTCACCTGACCGGATTTCTCAACAGTAGCCTTTTCTTCATGCCAGTTCAAAGTGTCCTCTAGGCAGGCCTGCTGCACATGAAATACTAGGATATGCACTTGGGCAACCTGGATATATTCGAGTTACTCCCGAGACAAATCAGAACAGGCAATTAGAGTTTCAAAGATACGTTGTTCCTGCCGATTAAGAAATTCGATTGCTAGTAGGAAATGGTAAATTTTTTACCACGCCAAACCAAGAATGCGTTGTGATTTCAACATCGAGTGGTGACATTTTTGCAATGCTGGTGTGTACTAATATTCTTTGTGGGATATATAAGACAGATAGAAATCATTAGAGAATTAATAAAAATATGAGAAGCGGTGATGTGGAGAATATGACATCAGACACAATAAGGGGAGTTCATGTAAGCAGATACTACACATTCTTCCCACACCTTCTTATGAAATTTATTGCAAGTTACGATTTAAATTGAAACATTAAAACATCATTGTATTTTTTCTGCGAATTTTCATCTGAATTGTTTCTTTTTAATTATGAGTCAATGCAAATAACGAACAGTTAAGTACGAGATAATATTTTTTAATGTGAAAAAACCTGTGACAGAGAAGTAATTACTATAAAGAACCGGAAGTTTGCGCTGCAAAATTGATTTTATCAGTTTCTTTAATATTGTGGGATCGTGAATATCTTTTAATTTATTCAAGATATTTGCTTTTCTGGCTGCCCTGTTACCGTTAAATCGAAATGATGGGAAGGGTTTTCTTTTGAATGATTGACGTACTGACCCTAGTTTTGATTTCAAGGTATTCAAATTAAATGCAAATAAGACTGAAAACAAATAGTAAAATTCCAAAGGAAACAAGAAAACAAAAGTGATTTCACATTCAAATTGCCCTAACTTATAGCTACCGCCACAAAGATTCGCCATTTCTATTCTGTGTTCTAAGCTGATTTGCAGTATCGACACATCCTTCAAGGTAGAAAACGATTTCTGCTGGTTTTTAATTTAAATGACTACACCGCTGTACGTCGTTATGTCACTCAATTTTGCATTTTCTTCCGTCGACTGAAGATTCGAAAACCTTTTACGTCCGCTCGTAGATCTGTCTGGGTAAGTCAATTAAATTTGTCAAATGAGGTTCGATTATGCCGTCATTTGATGCCGTCCTGGTTCGTTCAAATTTGGTAGAAACGCAAGAAGTAGTAAATAACTGCGATGAGAATTTTGAATGTGAACGACTAAGAGGTACGAATGCATAGGTGAGTTAGGGTGTCTTGGCAGTCATTGCTAGTTTTGATTGAATGTTCGTTGTCCAGCGACGATTGCAAAAAGAATCATGTAAGCGATCTATATTGGGAATCAGTGACTTCTAAGAAATGTTGACTATCATAACGTGAATTGAAGATACCTTTGATTCCTTTAATTCAATATTTCCAAATTAGTTTATTTCTTTCAGTAGTTTATAACTGTCCAGGATCATCAGGTCATACTCTTTGAAATATTTCGTAATGGTAAGAAATAGTTAATCAGGCAACGGTAATTTAAATGTTATTATTAAGGATTGATTGTTTGTTTGCATAGGAAGAACATTGGGAGGTAAGGAAAGACACTCGCACCGCGAGTGAATCGTTAGCTGCAGTGAAGTGACAAGTGATACTATTTTTTATAAATAAATTACAATACAAAAATATTATTGTGAGATGATTATCGATTATTAATTCTTAAAGCAATATCTTGACGACAGAATTACTTGCTTTTCTGGACAAGGTGGAGTAGATCATAAAAATGTGTCATTGGATATTATTGGTTAATTTTATAAACGAAGGATATAATCGAATATTCGGGGTGGCCGTTCAGAAACGAAAAGAAATAAAAAAAAATTGAATAATTAAAAATTTTAAACAAAAAACATAACATCAACTTCAAAACAGAAGTAATTTTGACGCTCAGTATTGTTATGTGATGAGAAAATCTTAGTAATAAAGAATTTTATTTGATATACTTTATCAATTTCATAAGCGTAAAAGAATTTTTCTTTACCTACAGATATCCATCTTATTTTTTCACGAGTTATTTATTTTATTTTCTGTAATGTTTGTTCATGAAATTAACAAATATCGTCGTGAATTAGTATCATCTTGACGATAAAAACAAACCTCTTCCAGGCAAGAGTAGACATCAGGCGTTAAATTTCCACTTTTTGTTCAATTTTTTATCAGAGGGAGCTGATAGTTCATTATCGTTCATTATAAGTTCCTGTTTTTTTGTTGTTGAAATGTTCAACTAATTGACCACTTTTTACTCGAAGTAAGTTGATAGTTAATTTAGTTCAGCAACAATAATTGTTCGAACAGATCATTATTGTTTATAGCTTCTTTCTTCTATATGATTGTTGGATAGAGAGTGACCTAATGATTAATTAAGTTCAGTAAAAAAAATTGTTTGAACACATTATTATTTGCTGATAACTATTTTCCATCTCCATCTATATTAATGGCAGATAACTATGGTTTCTTTCAGAAATTTTCAATTTCTTGTCCGCCTTTCACGTATTAAGGCTAATGCAAGTTAACAAAAGAAGCTGTTTAAAAAATTTACTCAAGCCAGCGAAGCAAGCCGCACGCGATGATAATGTTGAATGTCTGTCAAAAATTTGCTTTTTTTTGTTCAAAAATTAAGTTGTTCAACTAAAGATACAGTCAAAGCTCGTTTATCGGGACGCCCTCGAAATGTAAACACCTCATTTATCGGGATTCGGAGGGGTCTCCCACTACTACCCCCAGCCTGAAGACGGGTTGCCATGACACCTTGCTGTGTTGTTATTTACGGGTTATGTCAGGTTTAATCGCAAATGGTCAAAACGAATTTTAAATTCCCGCTATTCCCACCACGCTCTGACCTTACCCCACTTCAAGTGCTTATGTATAAGGAACGGTGGTTGGAAGGGGAACAATATGTCCCGATAAACGAGGTTGCAAGATCCCGATAAGTGAGGATCACGATAAATGAGTGTCCCGATAAACGAGGTTTGACTGTACCACTATTCCAGTTCCAGAGTCATCATTCTCAACGAAATCTCATCTCGTCCTTGTAAAGAAGATTTTTTAATTGAAATTATGGTCGATAACATTTTTTTCTGTAATTAATTGAAAAAAAATCATTTCTCATGATAAAAGGAGGTGTTTTAGGTTTCAATCGTGTGCGAAACTGTAAATCTTGCCAATGTTTCGTGAACATTGAAGTTCACTGAACTGAACTGAAGAAGGAAACTGCAATGATCACGAATCGTCGGTAAGATTCGTATTTTTGGACACGATAAAAACACAAAATACCTCCTTTCATTATAATAAATCATCGTGGAAGAATTATATCTCTTATAATTTCTTTGGTCAAGAATTCAACTTTCATATTGTTTAATTTTTTTTTTTTTTTTAGAATTACTTTGTGTAACTTAACTTGTAACTATTTCATTTTAAATTCAAAATTGATTTTTTTTTAAATTGATCGTTTCTCGTTTTAACTATTCCATTCTTAGTCAAAAATTTGTATTCTTTGGCTGAAAATCAATTTATTTTGTTGCTGTTTTTTTTGGACTAGAAGCAATGCATCTTTTTTATTTCAAAATTCAACTAGTACCATGAAAATTATCATGATTTGATATATGTAATCCATAGTTATCCTATGTAATCCAAAGTAATTTGAGGTAATCTCAGTCCATCTCAATTTATTGTCAAAGTTTCTCCTCTTTGCATTTTTTTTGTGCGTAAAAATAAACTTTTTTTAAAAAGCGTTCAACTTGCTCATTTGATGCTATACCAATAAAATTACACGCAATTATAAAACTTTAAGCAAATACGATGTAATAATAATCACCGATATGTTTACTGACACCAAACTAATAAATGATGTTTTTCCCTAGCCTTATTCCTCGACTATGACGTGATTTTTCCATGTTTAGATGTTTACCTATTGAAAACATAAGTTTCTATGAGTGAGTCACTAAGAACTTACACGTTTCTATCAATCATGCGCACATAGAGGCTATTTACAAAACGAGGAAGTTTCGTGGAAAAAATTTCCACGTTGCAAATTGGATCATAGTAATCTGATGAAGGTACAGAGCAGTACAAATATTCCAGAATTCACAGTCGAAATTTACGAAATGTATTCAATACCAAGAGGAAAAATGAAGATCGCCAGCTACATTTTAATTCTTGCATTTTTGGTTCATCTGGATTTTGTTGGTAAGTTTAACTAGGCTGACCATACTAATAATTTTTATATTTATATCTACCTCCTGAGGCTAATCAATTTTGTCCTACGATGTCTCTAACCTTTTGTGAATTGTTGGGAATAAAATTTTTCAGGGATAGGTATTATTTGGAACTTTTCCATTCTACTATGATGAAATGAAAAATCTTCAAAAATCATTAAAAAGTACATGCAGAACAAATAAAATTATTTAATGATATGGGAGACATGAATATTTTAACGATTAATTTGAATTATACTTCATAGCTTGAAAGCATCCCCTCAAAGCAGTAAGATGTTACAAGCAAAGCAGATAATATTATGTCGTCAGAGTAACCACATGCCGGTAACGATGTGATGTTCAAGAAAACAACGTGCAATGACAGATAAGCCTCAAAATATACAGCGTTCCGAAATAAAAATTATTGATACTCTTTCGAAAATGTTAGAATGGGACATAATTTAGTGCATAATAATTTCCGGAAAAGTGATATAATATCACATACTTCCAACTTGATAAAATAACATAGAAACACATATATTTTATAAACTAAATGGTATCCAACAAATATTTTTCGACCTTCTGAAAATAATACAGTTCGTGAGAAGTTTAAAAACAAAATTCAAGATTTTATCAAATTTTCTACCTCAACTTTAATTTAAGCGAAGAAAACTTGGAAAATCTTCACGGGTACCCGAGATATGATTAAGAATGTTTAATCCTGTCTGAGCTCAATTTCACGGGTTCCGGCCGAGAACTTGTTATATTTTTTTTTAATTTCGAAAAATATTTCAGAATCGAAAAAATTGCCTTAAAACTTTCCAGATGCTTCTCCGACAATTTTGGAAATCTTTCCAAATGTATCGAAACCTTTCTTAATATTCTCTGAGGATTAATTTTCAAAAATAAAAATCATTTGAAATTCTGCTAGAAATCTTAAGAAATTTTTTTATTCCCTTGAAAGCTTTTAAAATTCTCAAGATTTTCCAGATTCCTTTCCGACATAGTGTGAACTCTTCGACACTCAAAATAATTTTTTTTAAATAAAACGTGAGTGATTGTAAATTTGGCAAGAAATCTTATTGTCAGTATAGGTAATTGTTTGGTTAAAGCTACCGGCGGGGTAGCAAAATGTTAAGAACGGAATTAAAAATTGGCCAAATGCTGTAACTTTATATGTATATTATCGTATATTATCGTAAGAATTTCTTACTGAGTGGCCGTTCTTCTAGCGACTCTCCAGCGCAGTTGACTTTCGACGGGCCTACAGGCACTAGTGTAATCGATTTAGTATGGTGCTCTCGCGATGGGTTATGGTTACTGGCTGACCTCAAGGTCTTACCTATTATGACATTCTCAGTTCACTGCCCAGGTCTCAGTCAGTCTAGAACACTATTCTCCCATCTCGTATCTCAAACTTCTTTGAAATAAAATTTCAAAAATCCATTTCGACGCGTCTAAATCGGCTGAATTCTATAATTTCATGATAAATAGAGAGGAGTGTTTCATTGTCGATGACGATGCGAATATTTTAAATGCAAATTTAATATCTACTACAACAAAGTTTGCTCAGGACTTAGGAATGAAGCGCATATCCAATGGTATGAAAAAAGCCGCAAACCATGGTTCGATAGAGAACGTAAAGAGGCTAAGAATCTTGTCCTTGCTGCTCTGGAGGTCTACAAACGGGACAAGTTATCCGAATGCACGGGCTCATTCTATCAAAGTCTAAGAAAAGAATATAAAAAACTTTTAAAATTGAAAAAAATTGCGTTTCAAAACAAAACAGTAGAATCAGTAGCAGATGCTCGTAGCTCTTCCGATTTCTGGAACATCACCAACCGTTTTTGGTGGAAAACTCCTTATCGGAATAACATCATCATAAAAACTTGGCTTCTACATCTCAAGAAAATGTACCCCATTATTATTATGGATGTGCCTTAATTTCCAAACATTCCCAACGCAACTCTTGACTCTCACATAACCGCGTTCGGAATCAAAAAGTGCATAACAAAATGTAAAGAAGAAAATGCTTCTGGCTCCGATCTCGTCAATTAGAGTTTTTATAAAAGGCTTCCTGAAAATTGGCTACAGTATCTCGAAACTTTATTTAATCGAATCATGACTACTGAAATAATGCCTAGCTCTTGGGGTCAACTAACAATGGCCATGCTGTTCAAGAATGGAGGGATACATGATACTTCTAATTATAGACCCATACAACTGGCAAATTGCATAGCGAAAATTTTTACGCAGATACTTCGCAATCGGCTGACTAAATGGGTGACTGATGCGAATTTAATTCCAGAATCACAATCGGGGTTCAGAAAAGGAAGGAGTCGCCTAGACAACTTACTAACCCTCCTTTCGCTAATACAGATTCGTCTCAACTATCCCAATGGTTCAGTCTGTGTGGCTTTCATAGACTTCAAAGGTGCGTTTCACTCTGTTTGTCACGGAATGTTGTGGCAAAGACTGCATGAGCTGGGCATAAGTACAAAGATGATCAACATTATCCACAATTTCTATAAATCTGCATCTGTCTGCATCAGGGCCGGCAGTGACTCGACATCTTTTGTCAAGGTCACTCGAGGCGTCATGCAGGAGGAGGTTCTTAGTTCCCTTCAATTCATACTCTTTATAAATGACTTCAGCGATTTTATCTCAAACCAAGGATGCAGGGGCCTTTCCATCAATATCAAAACAGAAGTGCAAACGCTAGATTATGCAGATGATATTTTACTTCTCGCTGATACTACAATAGAATTTAGTAACAAATTAGAAACCTAACGATTATACTGCGCGCAAAAAAGAATGAAAGAAAAGAAAATGAATGTCGCCAAAACGAAAATTATGATCTTTCAACAAAATTCTCCGAAGAAATCGAAATTCAAGCATTTCAAATTTGGAGAAGACAAAATTCAAATTGTCAATGAATATACATATTTGGGCCTCCCAATAACCAGCTGCGTATCATTTACCGCCGCCGCAAAAAAAAATGTTCAAGTTCTGCAAACACGGCTGTTGCAGCCACAATAAAAACTATTTATGATACGAAAGCAGACTCGTGGCCGACTTACGATAAATTGTATCAAAGCCTTTGTCTAAGTACGCTGTTGTATGGATCCCAGATCTGGAGCGTTGGTCACCTGAACTACATCGAGAGAGTCCAGCTATCATTTTTCAAAAAATTATTATTTCTTCCCAGCAATACTCCCAACTATGCCGTTCGATTGGAGTTGGGAGTGTTGCCCCTGTCCAATCGGGTCTCCTGTTTGATATTGTCTTGGCTAAATAAAATCTATTGCATGGAAAGTTCTCGGTATCCTGAGCTATCTAAGCTATCAAAGTATCTTGAGAGACTTAAGGATTTATCTCAGCGAAATCAATCAGATATTAAATATAATTGGTATCTACAAATTAAACCTTTTTCTGAAGACTCTGGAATGATCAATACATGGCACTCTCTCTCCGTTGACGTCCTTGGGACTGACGCGAACGATCTTCGGGAAATTCTTAACCTCTTTTTATGTAATCGCGGCCTACGATGCTGTGAGAAATCAAGAAGTCTTCAAATTTACCCGAGTATTGCACTGCAAACTGGAACGCAGTCATACTTACTCCAGCGATTGCTGATGTTCTTGAAACGTATTTTTGCTCAGTTCAGACTATTAAACAAACATGTACCAAAAATATACATTAAAAACAAAAAATTTGATCTTCTCCTCGGTACCGAACTGTGTGCATTCTGCAAACTCAGTTTGGACGACTCCTTAAATATGCTTGTCATTTGTTCGGCTTATAATCACATTCGCAGTAAATACTTTTTATATAGTGACGATGAAGACCCAAGGAATGCCTGGTTAACTATCTTGTCATCTCAAGACTTCAACACCGTTGAAAAATTTGTGCAAATGCTTCATGAAATTTTAAAATTGTATGCGCATATCTTTTATACCAATTCTATCTCTTAGAAATTACGTGCCACATATATGTATGACTGTTTTACTAATGTTTTTATTAATTTACTCTCGAATCTCCATTCGCATAGACCGAATGGTCACCACCAAGTGTTTCGATTCATTTATTTTTGTGTGTTACTTATATGAATTTTGTACCTGTGTTTCAATAAACCTACTACGACTACTACTACTACATACCAATACGATCATCAAGTTCTATTTTTGAATAGAAACTTTTCCATTGTATAAGTCACACGTACCTGAAACAAAAAATAAATGTACACTTCAGTATGTAGTACAAAATTTTAATTTATCGTTAGATTTTTACAGAATATTTCAGTAAACAGATGCTCTCTCTTTCTAGATTAAACGCTACTATCACTGTAGGATTAATATTCCTTAGCTCATCTTGAAGTAATGGTTAAAGTTAAATGTCCTAAAAAATCAGCCTAAATTTGGTTTAAAAAATATTGACCATTCGAACCGGGGAGCATAGTGCGATCCCGGAAATGCCAGAGATCCATTCATTTCATTTTCGCGATTGACTTTTGTTCATTGCAAAATCTTAAGCATCACAAGACATAGGCTTCAATGCATGAAACTGCAAATTCTGTAGCAAGTCATTCTTAGCTTTAGTATTCAAAATTGAAAATTCATCCATTTCTATTTGTTCTTGCAGAATTAGGTTCACAGAACGATCCACCTCTTGCACTTCCTCCTAAGAAAAGATGGCAATTTTCTTCAGGCCAATCTTCTTCGAACCACCAAAGCCAACAAGTTGTAAGGGGTAAGTAACTTTATTTTTGATGTAACTAATTACAGATACGTTACACAGCAACAATATTAACTCGTTGCAGTTACTTTACGTGGAGAAGTAACTTTCATTTGTCTAAAATTAAACTGAAAATGTTGCCCCCAAATCACTTCATTTCTAAAATTCAAAAAAAAATACGCTATATTATCAGATGTGAAGAAGAATACGTTTGAATATAGTTTACACAAAAGGCTTACAATAGCCTCCACTTTAGATCTTCAACCATTAACTATAATAATCTGGCAACAATTTCTATAATGTCAATGGGACACTCTGTTAGTATATGTTATACTAAAATCTCATAAAATGCTCTCCAAGCTAAAGTCGTTCCCTTGCGAAGAAATATTTTATTATTGATTTCCAAGAAGATAGTTTTACAGATTCCATTAAAAGGAGTGAATTTCAAAAATTGTCATGCATAATGACATTTTGATATGCAATTCTCATCCTAATCAGAAGGTATTAATCATTTATATTTTTATAATTTATAATTAGTTCCATGTACAATTCAACCTCATCGGTTTTCACCGAATCTCCACGAATTGAGACACTCTGAGTCAACGGAAAAGATTTTTACGAAGGTGTCTGTCCTTAGTCTGTAGTCTGTAGGCACGATAACTTTTCGAAAAGCTCGGAAGATTGGTTTGGGCTCTGGCACACGTTTTTAAGGCATGACAAGAAAGAACTATTTCGTTGAAAAGAAATTTTGGACTAACTCCGGGTGAAAATATTCAGTCTTGATTTTGTCCTAGGTAAAGACTAATCCAAGACAATTTTAAGTTAGTCTATATATCTAGCTCGTGAGAGGGAACGAGATTATTTTTGATGTCTTAAGACGAATATTTCCGACTAAGAGACAAAAATCGATATCTTGATACAAGATTATTTGTTTCGGAAGGAATCAGTGACATTTATAACTAGATGAGAAGCCAAGAGGCTACCAGCGCCTTCCAGGGTCAACACGAGTCCACAGTTTTTTTATTTGCAATTAATAAATTTCTTCGGATTGCGAAATTAAAAATGGTTTAATGTTTACTAAGAACGCTAAATTAATCATTGAGCACTTAAAAATTTACATCTTACATAATTCCTCTCAAACACTACCCTTCCACGTGAATTTCTGTAGCGGAACATACATATTCTTACAAAACGAGTAAAAAATTATAATATTCAGAAAACACAGTTAGGGGAGACTTTGGCTCTTTGTTGCTCTGCGATGGCCAATATAAAATGTCATAAAAAAACTACCCTTGAGTGAAACGTATCAACATCTCGTAACTGAAAATTTTCTCAGAATATAAAAACAAGTTCAAACAATATAAAGATGATTTAGGCCTTCAAATTGACTAATTCCTTGTTGGAAATCTATGTATTCTATAATTTGCCCCTTAAGTAATAACTAACGTATAAGTCGAACTGAATTAAATTGAAAAATAACTGTACAGTCTACTGAAGTTTAAGTGCCCTAAAAATACTTCTCATCACCAGTGTTTACATTACTACAGATAAGATTTTTTTATTTACTATTCAAATGATAAAACTATCGTTAATTATTATATTGAAGTTAAAACGGAATTTAAACTCCGAGAGTTCCAGGTTATTGAGGTACTCGAATAATATATTACCGATTAGTTTGCTTCACGAAATTAAAGTATCGGAATTTATAAATTAAAAAATTTTTAATTTCTGAAAAAAGAGTTTTCTCCTTCGCTCCGGTAGGAATAAAACCTCACTTCTTCTGATTGCCGGTCGGGTGCTTTAGCCACTAAGCTACTAGAGACATTGGAGGCAAAAATTTCAGATATACGCTTCTCATAGCAAGGAGTTATGTTTTGAATAAAAGTTAAATTAGAAGGAACCTGTATTATCATCATCGAAGAAAGGAAAAGCTTATAAAAATAAAAAAATTGATTAGCATTTCGAACTCGAAAGTTCATTGCCTCACTACCCGATTCGGGTTGTGTTTCTAGGTGGATAAATACTACCAGTGTGGGTCCACCACACCCACGACGGGTCAACAACACGCAGTATTCCCCGAACGGTTACCCATCCAAGTACTAACCGCGCCCAACACTGCTTAACTTCAGTGATCTAACGGGAACTGGTGTTTTCAGCGTGGTATCGCAGTTGACAAGGAAAAGCTTATATCTGAAAAAAGTATCTGCCTTCGATCTCGGTAGTAGCTTGGTGGTTGAAGCACCCGACAGACAATCGGAAAGACGTGAAGTTCGATTTCCATCGGAGGGAAGTCGAATTCGAAGTACTAGATTTTTTTCCTCTTCGAAATCAAAGGAATTTTCCAAAATTTTCAAATCTTCCTCGAAATATACGTATAGAACCAAGTATAATTTCTGTTTGGAATTCCATATGGAATTCGATATGGATTACATATTGGTAACATTCACATAGATACTTTAATTCCGAGGTGCAGAAAAATCGTGAATCGAATAATCGGGTAGCAAAATAATCTAGAACTTTGAAATAAGGGAGTCAAAAAATCCGACACTTTATTTCCGAGGAGCGAAAAAAATCTGTGATATATTCTTCGTGTAGCAGAATAATCTAGAACTTCAAATGCGATGATCGGGTTCGCAAGTTATGGACGCTTTCGTGTTTATGCTATGCGCATTCATGGTTAGCAAAGTAGAGAATTTGAGTATATACGTGTAATCCGTTTTTTTAACTTCGAGTCGAAGAAAATGAGTGTGTATGAATTATTTATTGGTAATATTGTTTTTTTCATTCGAAAATTCATTGATATATTGATGTAACGGCGTTATAAACAAAGGAATATTTCAGTTGTTCCATTTTTTCCGCCGTATCGCAAAATGCTTCAGCTAATTTTTATGGAGCTGTTTTTTTATAAACATATGACACAATTTAAATCTTTTTTTAGTACCGCCATTTTAGGTTGAGATTATCAATAGTGTAGTATATATATATACTATTTATCTATAGTATATGTATGAGAAAACTGAGCCAATCAGCGAGTTGTAACTAGGTTGCCACACTGTCTCTGGACCCACTGTATGTAATAGGAAAATCCATGTCAAAGTAACATATACGCCAGAGGAAAATCCATCAAACCTCTTCGAGTTGCATTTTTTAAACTTAGGTTTTCATAATGCCTCCTCGGTGTTCTCATTCTGAGAATAGTCGAAAAGTATGTGGTACATGTGGAAGACAAATAATTTTCGGTAAAATAAAGCCAGCAAAATTTTTAATAAATAAAGCTACTGAAAAACTTATAAAAAAGTATGTATCTGTGGATTTCGATTTAAATGATGAAAAATATCCTCTGAGCATATGTAGGTCTTGCTATTTGACACTTCTTGATACTGAAAAAGAAATTTTCCATCGTCAAATACCGTCTATGCCTAATTATAAAGAGTTAGTAATAGCGAAACAGACTCGTTTAAATAACGCTTGTGATTGCTACATATGCATGACTGCTCAGTCTGAAGGACACGTAAAAGTTGAGAAAGGCAGAGGTTATTTCAGAGATATAAATAAGGAAATTGACCTTTCTACTGGATTCTATGAATCACAAAAATCAGAGCAGCCTTTATTGGATAAAAGTAGAGATTCTGTTGTTTCAACCAAATATTGTACTAAGTGCTTTCAAGAAATTAGCAGAGGTAAGGCTCATGTTTGTATAAATCTTGGGATAATATGATTAAATGGGTTGAAAAACTACCTGACAAAATTCAACAACAAATTGCAACACATGTTATAAAAAACAATGTAGAATCCAATCTCGATGAAAGTAGTAAACGGGCCAATATTGATTTAAATTTCAGTACTGCTGGACGAAGTATGAAGATAACAATAAATAAAGTAGAAAAAAACGTGGTCTTCGACGAAGATAACTTAGATAATTTTCAAGTACAACTCGGAGCTTCACAAAATCAAATGAGAAAAATAACAAATTTCATAAGATGTAATGTTCGGAAAATGTCTATTACAAAAAATTATGGAGAGCATATGTCGCAAAAATCGAAAGAATTGGCTGATGTTTACAAAACGGGTGTCTATGAATTTGATTGTGAAACAAATGCAGATAAGCAATTACGTCCTATTGTCTACGCTAATTCTGAAGAACTGTTAGAGAAAGTCATCGAAATTAGAGTCTTCGACTCTGAGTTAAAAAAAACGGATTACACGTATATACTAAAATGCTCTACTTTGCTAACCATGAATGCGCATAGCATAAACACAAAAGCGTCCATAACTTGCGAACCCGATCACTTAGGATTTTCGGGTTGACATTTTTTTCATCTGCAGACGATGTAGAAACTTTCTGCGTTAGCCGATTTTGGATCCATTTTTGGACCACTTTTGCAGGCTTGGGGAGCACTGTGAGCAGTAGTAGGTAGTTTTCTGGGAAAATTATAGAAGGGATGAATTTTCAAGTGTTAAGTGTTTAATTTAGAGTACTGAATCATATTTACGTTGTTTAAGGTCGTTTTCACACTTTGTGAGCAAAAAAAGAGACAAATATCACCGCCAACTATGTTTTATGACTATTATTCTTTTTGATGCATTTTATAAGTAAATGTAAGTTTCGTTACATAGATTTACGTGGAGTTGTAGTTTTTGGTAGAAATTATAGAAGGGGTAAATTTTTAAGTGATAGATGATTAATTTAGAGTTCTGAATATTCTTTAAGTTATTCAAGGTTGTTTTTACACTTTTAGAACGATTTTTTTCTCATGGCAAATACTTGTTAAACCTCATGAAGCTTGCGTAACCTCTACATCTAAATATCATATAAGAAAATACATTTAATTTTTTTGTGGATTTGAAAAAATTTGGGAGCAAAAAAATAAAGAAATTTTAACTGCTTATTGATTGGACTTCCCATTGTGTATCGTCAAACTTTTGGTTTGAAGAAAAACCAAATCTTCAACCAATTCAGAGCTATTATTTTGAAATATTTTGAATTCGCTGATTGCAAGGAATTTATTTACGAAATTTGCAGAAATCACAGAATTCAAGCAATTCACGAAATTCAAGGACTTCCCGGAAGTCAAGGAATTCACGGAATTCAAGGAATTCAAGAAATTCAAGGACTTCACAGAATTCAAGAAATTCACAGAATTGGAAGAACTCGCGGAATTCACGAAATTCAAGGAATTCACGCAATTCACATAATTCAATTAACCTAAGGAATTAAAGGAGTTCACGGAATTTAAGGAATTCACGGAATTCAAGGAATACACAAGCATCAAGGAATGTATGAAATTCAAGGAAGTCACGAAATTCAAAGAATTGTGTGAATTTCGTGACATCCGTGAAATCCATAAATTCATTCAATTTCTTGAATTTCTTGTATTCCTTGAGTTCCTCGAATTCCGCCTACTCCTTTAAGTCCGCGGATTCCTTTAATTTCGTAAATTCTTTGAATTCCGTAAATTCCTTGAATTCCGTAAATACCTTGAATTTCGTTAATTCCTTGCATTTCGTGAATTACTTGAAAACTGTAAATTCCTTAATTTCTGTGAATTCCGTGAATTCCATTAATTCTGTGACGTCCTTGAATTCCTTGAATTTCATGTATTCTTTGAATTCGCTGGATCCCTTGAATTCCTTAAATTCCGTGAATTTCTTTCATTTCTCAATTCCTTAAATTTCGTAAATTCTGAGGAATTTTTGAATTCCGTGATACGTGAATTCCTTAAATTCCTTGAAATCCGCGAATTAAAAATATTTAAAAATGATATATTAATAATATAGTAAGTAAGTATGCGGACTAAAGCGAGAGGCCAACTGAAAAAACGGATTGGCTCTTAGACGACCACCGCGCTTGTGCGCTTTGAGAGTGAAAGATGTACTGAATTTTGAAAACGAAGCATTTGAAAAGTTTCATATAACATTTTCGCCTGTTTTAAAAATTGAACTTTGGCGGGTCCCAAGAAAAATCGACAAGCATGAACAAATTGTATATTCGCCTATTTGAAAATATTTCTTGGAATCTCTTAAAAACACTCCAAACAGTCTACAACTTTCCTAGATCATGCGAAAAGTTAAAGTCAAGCTACAAAATTTGAGAAATTCTTGATTTTTTGTTTAGAACCCTTTGACGCTGTATATTATCTCCAAAAGGTCAAAAACACTTTCATACGGACTCAATTGACGCGTAATTTAATAAGCCTCATAAGAAAAAAGGATGCTAGGTAATTTCGTGATCCGAGAGCAAATGGTAATGGAAGAAGAATAGTTAGCTTATGGGTCAGTATACGTCAGGAATATCAGGATCTGCAAGTGGTTTTTCGATTTCAGGTAAACTTCGTGAAATTGTAGTGTTATATAAGAGACATTTGGGGTCCAAAGGATTTTTGAAAATTTTCAAAATTACGGGCGTTACGCCAGGTTGAATTTCAGCATCACATTTTTTTGAAATATCTATATTTCTGCAACCATTGAACGAATTTAGATAAAAATTGTAGGTTTTGTAGATAAAAGTATACGCTTTGAATTGAAAATTCCAAAAAAATTTTGGTTTTCAATTTTGACCAAAAAAATGGCCAAAAAAGGTTTGAATTGAGTTTTTCGTCAAGAAGGGAAAAAATTTCTCTTTTCTTGTTAAGACGATTCAATTCCTTATAATTTCACCTTTAATTTGAAAAAAAAAAATTGATGGTGACTCTTCTAGATCACGAGATAATGGCATTTTAGTGGGACCGTGCGCTGCCACGGCGCTGCTGTCTCAGTGTCGCGAAGTGAGGGAAGAGCACATTTTTGGACAAAACCGCCCGGCACGTACCATTTATTTAAAGACTTTCAAATTGATTAAAACCTGTCATAAATGGATGTAATAACTAACTAAAAATTATTTTTAGTCGGTTAGATTAACCAAAAAATTGTTAATAATGCTATAAAGAAACTAATGAAAACGAAACTCATTTTTTCGTTATTTGCAATGATTAGCTACTTAAAATCCATAGATTTTGTATGACACACGACAGATACTAATGTTCAATTACAATTAGTCAAAAATAGTCGACTTTTAACAACTATTTAAACATTTTTTGTAAAGAAATACACATTCCGACCATTTTTTCATGACTTTATTGCGTAATCAACTAAGCCTTTGCATAAAATAATGAAAAATGTGCAATTTGTCTATAGAAAATATTTACATTGAATAAACAATTTTTTACAAACACTTTTCTAAACAGAATCTTATAATTGTAATTAAGAGCTTTTGAAGCTATGAAAAACATAACAACCAGGGTTTTCGGCAAGACAATACTAATTCATTTAAAACAAAATTAGTCAATTAATGAAAACAATGATCACAATGTGTATTTGTTAACAAAAATTGTTTATGAACATTATTGTTCATAATTTTATCATAAACACTCAGAGAAAAAGCACTCCAATATGTGAGAGACGAGGGGAACTCACTCAGAAAGCACCTGATATGTGAGAGACAAGGGGAACTCACTCAGACAGCACCCCAATATGTGAGAGGAAAGGGGAACTAACTCATAAAGAACCCCGATATTTGAGAGGCAAGGGGAACTCATCCAGACAGCGCCCCAATATGTGATAGGCAATGGGGACTCACTCACAAAGCACCCCGATATGTGAGAGGCAAGGGGAACTTACTCAGGCAGCACCCCAATATGTGAGAGGCAAGGGAAACTCGCTCAGAAAGCACCCCAATATGTGAGAGGCAAGGGGAACTCACTCAGAAAGCACCCCGATATGTGAGAGGCCAAGGGAACTCATCCAGACAGCACCCCAATATGTAAGAGGGAAGGGGAACTCACTCAGAAAGCACCCCAATATGTGAGAGATAAGGGAAACTCGCTCAAAAAGCACTCCAATATGTGAGAGACGAGGAGAACTCGCTCAAAAAGCACTCCAATATGTGAGACACGAGGGGAACTCGCTCAAAAAGCACCCCAATATGTGAGAGGCAAGGGGAACTCACTCAGAAAGCACCCCAATATGTGAGAGGCAAGGGAAACTCGCTCAGAAAGCACTTTTTTTGTTTGTTAATCTAACCGACTGAGAATAATTTAGTAAATATTTTCTATAGACAAATTGCACATTTTGTCATTATTTTATGAAAAGGCTTAGTTGATTACGCAATAAAATCATGAAAAAATGGTCGAAATGAGTATTTGTTTACAAAAAATGTTTAAATAGTTGTTAAAAGTCGACTATTTTTGACTAATAATTGTAATTGCACATTAGTATCTGTCTATGGATTTCAAGTAGCTAATCATTGCAAATAACGAAAAAATGAATTTTGTTTTCATTAGTTTCTTTATAGCATTATTAACAATTTTTTGGTTAATCTGACCGACTAAGAATAATTTTTAGTTAGTTATTACATCGATTTATGTCAGGTTTTAATCAATTTGAAAGTCTCTAAATAAATGGTACGCGCCGGGCGGTGCCGGGCGGTTTTGTCCAAAAATGTGCTCTTCCCTCACTTTGCGACACTGAGACAGCAGCGCCGTAGCAGCGCACGGACCCACTAAAATGCCATTATCTCTTGATCTAGAAGAGTCACCATCAATTTTTTTTTTTCAAATTAAAGGTGAAATTATAAGGAATTGAATCGTCTTAACAAGAAAAGAGAAATTTTTTCCCTTCTTGACGAAAAACTGAATTCAAACTTTTTTTGGTCATTTTTTTGGTCAAAATTGAAAACCAAAATTTTTTTGGAATTTTCAATTTAAAGCATATACCTTTATCTACAAAACCTACAATTTTTATCTAAATTCGTTCAATGGTTGCAGAAATATAGATATTTCAAAAAAATGTGATGCTGAAATTCAACATGGCGTAACTCCCGTAATTTCGAAAATTTTCAAAAATCCTTTGGACCCCAAATGTCTCTTATATAACACTACAATTTCACGAAGTTTACCTAAAATCGAAAAACCACTTGCAGATCCTGATATTCCTGACGTATACTGACCCTTATGCTTGAAAAAGAGCTCATTCATTACAAATGCTTGGTTTGGGCATGAAATTATCCATATGTACACCCGATATAGAGGGAATAGCCACAGTATGATTGAGTTCGTTATTGCGGATGAAAGATTAAGAGAGGTAGTAAAAGATACAAGACTCATGAGAGGTTCTGAACGCAATACTGATCTACTTTCTAGTCTCTAAAATAAACTAAGGTCAGAGCTGGAGAAGAAAGGGAACCAAAAAAAAAAAAAAAAAATCGAATCAGGACTGAGAATTTATAGAAACCGGAACTGGGAATAGATTTTCAGAATAAGATAAAAGAACGGATAGATGAGGCAACTTGGGAGGCGCTAATAGTGTGATACCTAATGAATGAAGTTTGTGGTACTTAATGCATTTTTAAAGAGTATTTTTCACTTATTAACTTTAAACTTTGTGCTTGGAAAACTTCCCAAAAAATGAAACATAGCATTTTTGTGTAGAACTCATGCTACCAACATTATTTGAAATTGATTTAGAGAGTCATTATTTTCATACATGAAGTTTCATGTTTCAAAGTATTTTGGAAACTAATTTTAAATTGTTCAAATCATTATTCTTGATTAAACGCAATATTCGCAGCAGATATTTTTTTATAAACTTCTCAAAAAAAGGACCCGAATCCTATGTGTTAACACCGAGATAGAGGAATTCATTCACCACTTCCAGCTGAGCCTGTGCGTAGAAGAATTTGTATTCACATGAATGACCTTGCGGTTTACCATTACTTTTGACTTTGCTTAGTCGACCGTTGAAAAATTGCTCATACAGTATTGCGCGATACGTTTAATTTTTGCTTGCAAGTCAGCCTGAGAGTAAGCGAATACGACTATATTATCAGCATAATCAAGCAGGCAACGTCACATAAGCGATCTATTGAAATTCCATGCATATCTTTATATCTCAAGTACTCTCTTAGATCATATATGAAAAGCGCGAAAAGGATAGGACCAAGGATCTCTCCTTGACGCAGCACACAAGTGACTTCAATGGATGAAGTCGACTCTCGTGAACACGAATAGACATCTTAGCTTTATCATCGAGAAGAATGTTTACCCCATTAACCCACCCAGTCAACCTTGTCAACAGAACCTGAGAGAAGATCATAGCAATATTGTTTTCAAGGGCAATCCCTCGGTAATTATGAGGATCCAATTTGTTGTTTCTTTTACGCAATACAAATACATGAATTTTAGGCTAGCTAGATGAGACTCTTTCCTTAGTCCAGATCTCGTCCAAGAGGCGCCCTAAGTAATTGCAATACATGCATGCTTACACTATTATTCCAGGGAGTCCGCAACCTAAATCTATTGCCCGCTGTACAAAAATCCTGAAGATTATTATAAGCCGCTAATGAATTCAGCAGAAATGATTCGTATTGTCCTTCTTGGACACACGTAGCTCCAAAAAAGATCTTTTCATTTTCCGGCATTTTGCACCCTTTTTATCGGCAAAACGCGACCTCTTGAAGACATTTGAAGATTGTCTAAGCTGAGGGCACATGAATCTACATTCTTTATAATCCCAAGGTTTTTTCCCTGCATTACACGATTTAGGATTTACGAGTGAATCTAACTTATCAGCGACAGTTGAGACCTCAATCACTTTTAACCTGACAGTTCTGTGGCACAACTTTTATTTACAAAATCATTGTCTTATGATCTTAAAGTATTTCATACCAAAACCAAAAATAAAGCTTCAAGCTCGTTTTGAAATTTGTTGAGCAAGAAATATGAATCCTCTATTCCTTTTCGCAGAATTGAGTTCGCAGTCAAGCAGAGATTGCCCTGATACTCCCCGGCCAATTCACTGTCGCTCTTCTCCTTCTCGTCATACAACTGAAGTTCCTGAGGAGCATCCTCTTCGTTCGAGGGACAGGTCGCCTCCTGGTACTCCTTCTTCTCCTGAAGTACTTGGATATACACTTCGACAACTGGGGTACATTCGGCTCATTTCACGCAGGAATCAGAACCTACGATTCGAGTTTCGAAGATACGTTTTTCCTGCCGGTTATCCAATTAGATTGCTATCAGAAGCAAATACCTATATTCCCGTCCCAGCACAAGAACATATTGTTTTAGCCGCATCCAATGGTGACATTTTTGCAATAATAGAGCATAGTGAGGTTCTCCGTGGAATATATGCGATGAAAACCGGTCATCCGAGACTCAAAATGAACATGATAAGCGGCGAACTTCATAGCTTGACTTCAGATGAAGTGCGATATTGTCCAGTAGGCAAACGTCACCCAATCTTCCCCTTCAATTTCATTGAGGCTGTAGCAAATGACGATTCACTACAGTCTGTATGGAAGTCTAATAGCGAACGCAACCCTGGTTCTCCTCCTCCTAACATAAAACACTCACCTGACCAGACTTCTACGCAGGAGATTCCTCTTCTTGCCGAGGCCAGGTCGCCTCCTGGGTGGCCGCCTTCTCCTAAAGTACTTGGATATACACTTGGACAACTTGGATACATTCGGCTTATTCCCCGCACAAATCGGAACCTACGATTCGAATTTCGTAGATATGTTTTTCCTGCTGGTCATCCAATTAGATTGCGAACAGAAAAAGGTAGCTATATTCCCGTGCCAAACCAAGAACATATTGTATTATCAGCATCCAGTGATGAAATTTTTGCAATATTAGAGTATAGCGGGCTTCTTCGTGGAATATTTGAGACACATAGAGCTCATGCGAGAATCAAAATAAATACAATAAGCGGCGAAGTTGATAAGTTGACCACAGATGAAAAGCGATATTGTCCAGTAGGCAAATTTCACCCAATCTTCCCCTACAATTTTATTAAAGCTTTCGCAGACGATGATTCACTACATTCCGAATGGAATGCTAATAACCAACCTAACCTTGGTTCTTCCCCTTCTGAAAGACAAAATTCACCTACCCGGAATTAATCTCAGAAGCCTCCCTTCCGTGCCGGGGCCAGATCTTCTCCAGCCAGGCCCCTTTCTGTTCAAGTACTTGGATGTGCAATAGAACATTTTGGCTTTGTTCGGCTTATTACTTGCAAAAATCAGAATCAGCTATTTGAATTCCGTAGATACGTTTATCCTGCCTATGAACCAATTCAAATGCGAAGAGATCATGCGAACTATTTGCTTATGCCAAACCAAGAATATTTTGTATTATGAACATCCAGTAGTGACGCCTCCGCAATAATAATATAGTGGGACTCTTCATGGAATATAAAGTACAGCTGAAGATAATTTGCGAATAAAAATGAATATCATAAACGGCGTAGTTAATAATTTGAGCGCAGATGAAATAAGGTGTTGTCCAGTAGGCAAAAATCACCCAATCTTCCCAAAAAGTTTTATTCGAACTTTGGAAAACTACGATTCACTAGAGTCCGAATAGTATCACAATGGCAAACTTTATCCTGGTTCTTCTTCTCTTGCCAGACAACACTCACCTGACCGGAAACTATGTTGGGAATCGGTGACTTCTAAAAGAATGTTGACTATCATAACGTGACTGAGAGACACTTTTGATTTCTTTAATTCAATATTTCCAAATTAGTTCATTTACTTCAGTAGCTTATAACTACCCATTATGATAAGTTCATAATCTTGAGAATATTTCGTAATGGTAATGAATTGTAATCAGGCAACGGTAATCGAAATGTTATTATTAAGGATTAATTATTATAGGTTAGATCAGCTGTCAGAGTAGATCGTTTGTTTGCATAACAAGAACATTGGGTGATGAGCAAATATACTCGCATGGCGATTGAATTGTTAGCTGCAGTGAAAAAGGACCGATAAGTAATATCATTTGTTATAAATAAATTACAATACAAAAATATTATTGTGATATTATTCTTGATTATTAATTTTGAAGGTAATATTTTCACGATAAAAGAACTTGCTTTTTGGACCAAGTGGAGTAAATCATAAAAATGTGTTACTCGATAGTATTGTTTAATTTTATGAAGAAAGGATATAATCAATATAGAAAGGATAACATCAACTTAAAAATGAAATAATTTTTATCCTAATTATTGTTATGTGATGAGAAAATCTTAGTCATAGAAAATTTTATTCAATATACTTTTTCAATTTCATAATAGTGCAGGTATTACGTCGAAATTATGAGTGAAATTCCCGAAAAATGCCAACATGGAATGTTTTTAATGAGACAGTTTCGTTAAGTCGTCTCTTTTAACAAATCAAGAATGCTAGAACAGATCAATTGCCAAACAGGTGTCTTATAGGTGAGTGAAAGTAGACTCAATTTGCTGTGATAAAAAAAAAAACAATATGCTAACTATAATAGGTCATAAGTTATGAAACTCAAAGTTGGCTATTATTTCCTGTTTTCACGGACGAAAAAGTGGAGTTCAGTTTTTTCAAAATAAATATAGTCAGGCTTAGTTTGCGTTGATCATGCCAGAGGATAAAATAGAGTATATAAAATTCTGTGTACAAAAAAAGAAAGTCTTATAGACCTATTACTTTGAAAATTGCAGGGTTTCTAACATTAATTTTTTTTTTGCATTTTTGACTCAAAACGAAAAATTTGTGCTTTTTGACATGCTTCGTTTCCTGTGGATCTTACGAAAAAGTTTATGCAAAACGAATGGAAGTGGAGCCAATTTTGCGTAATTTCAGAAGAAAAACTGTCTTAGCCCTAATAGGTCACAAGACGTGACCTTGGAAATTGCACTCTTCCTGAATAGAGGCACCTAACCGTACCGTAAAGTAGAATTACGCTCATATTCCGAAGTTTTTGTCCAAGATAAGTGTAAACATTCCATTTATCATGTGTAAAACGTCTTTCGCGATTTACAAATAAATAATTGTTCATGATAAAAGCTTACTATCGCAACTTGTGGTTACTTTTTGGCTTTTTTAAAATACTTTTGTGGCAAAAAAGTGATCCTTATTAATTAAAAATGTGCGATAGATTTTTTTATCAATAAACAAATATTTTTTATTAATAATTGTTTGTAACAAAATCTTGCAAAGACACTTTTAAGTACTTTTTGAGTACTTTTCTCACAAAAAAGTAATTGTATTTGATCAAAAATTCATTAAAAAATATTGTCACAAAAAAATTTTGAAAAACTATTGGTTTGTTGATAAAAAAAATATAACACATTTTTAATCAAATATAATTACTGTTTTTTTGGAAAAGTACTGAAAAAGTACTCAAAAGTAGCTATGGAAAAATTTTGTTATGAACATTTATTAATAAAGAATATTTGTTTATTGATAAAAAAACATATCGCTCATTTTCAATCAATTGGAATCACTTTCTTTCCACGAAAGTACTAAAAAAGGGCCAAAAATTAATCACAAGTGGTGATAGCAAGCCTTTTTTATGAATAATTATTACCACTTTTTACTTGGAGTGAGTTGATAGTTAATTTAATTCAGCAAAAAGAATTGTTTAAACAGATTATCAATTGTTTACTGTTTTCCATCTTCATCTATATTAATGCCAGATAACTGAGGTTTTTTCTGAAATTTTCAACTTTCTTCCACCTTTCACTTAGTAAGGTGAGTGCAAGTTAACAAAATAAGCTGTTTAAGAAATGTATTACTCTTTAATAATAATATTGCCGTTTCAGCTATGATCGGATAACGAGAGAGTGATAGAAACAATAATATCGTTAACCATTTCTTTCTTCTTCGTGAATATATTTTTTTGAATAAACCAGATATTGGAAATATTCTTCAAGTTTTCTATATGCAGCATATCAAATTAAAATACCTGAAGCAGTAACTGAGAGCTTTTTTGCTACAATGAATATTAATATTTTTCATTTCGTCCTAACTAAAAAGTCAAAGAATGAACTGATTTATTGTTATTTTACTTATAATATAAGAAGAGTATGAGCCCCTCTGCCACTTCCCTCTGGAAAGCAAAATAGTTCAATTTATGAAAATCGCAACATCACCTTAAGTTTAAGATCTGAAGTTTCTGTTATCCTGAAAATTATTGTTGTGAATTCTTTCAAATCCTAATTAATTACTGAAATTGGTGGCAATTTCGATAGAATCTTTTACAATTTTCTAAAAAATTTTGAATCCTCCGCCATAGCTTGAAACACCCGAATCTATTGTGTTAACACCGAAAAGGACAAACTCGCTCACCACTTCCAGCTGAGTCTGTGCGTAGGTTAATTTTTGCTCCTAGGCAGTCTGAGAGTAAGCGAATTCGACTATATCATCAGCATAAAAAAGCAGGATAACGTCACATAAGCGATCTATTGAAATTCAATGCATACCGTGATTTCTCAAGTACTCTTTCAGATCACATATGAAAAAAGCTGAAAGGAGACGACTAAGGATCTTTCCTTGAAGCACGCAACAAGTGACCTTAACAAACGAATTCAGACTCTCGTAAGTAAGACTGGACATGTGAGCCTCATCTTAGAGATTTTTTATAACTCGTATAAGCTTTGTGGACATGTCTATCCTTAGAAGTTTGCGCCATATATGACAGTGGTTTACTAAGTCAAATTTTTCTTTGAAATCTATATAAAAAGCAATAATTCTTCGCTTTGGGATAGTAAAAATGAATCTTAATTGAAGAATTCAGGTTAAAAATATGGTGCATACAACTTCTCCCATTCCTGACACCAGCCTGATTTTTTGAAAGAATGTTTACCCCATTAACCCTCACAGTCAAACTTTTCAACAGAATCTAAGAGAAGATCTTGGCAAAACTGTTTATAAGGGCGATTCCCTTGTAATTATGGGGGTCAAATTTATTGCTTCCTCCATGCAGCATAAATACATGCAATTTAGAACAGCTAGATGAGACTCTTTCCTTAGTCCAGATCTCGTCGAAGAGACGCCCTGCGTACTGTACCCAATTTGGTGTAAGGTTTTTGAATAATGAATTTTTCAACTTTGAAAACTTTGAAGGCGAACTTTATCACATTTACATTTTGATAAAGAGGCTTTAATCTCATCAATCGAGATATCACAGTTCAACGAAAGGTGTTTGTTTACAATCCACTGTATATGAAGAGGAGCCTCAATCCAGTAGGGACGAGAATCCTAAGGATTATTACAAGCCGATAGTGAATTCAGTAGTGAAGATTCGCATTGTCCTTTCTTGAACTTAGGTAACTTTGAAGATTGTCTAACCTTAGGGCGTACGACTCTACATTCTTCATCATCCCAAGTTTTCTTCCCTGGAGTGTGCCATTCAGGCTTTACAAGTAATTCTTTCTTATCAGCGACAGTTGACACTGTAGTAACTAAATTATTATTTAAAGCATTCCGCCGTCGGAGTACATAGAGTTCTTAGAAACAGACATTTCGTGTAATGAGACAAATTTACGATCAGCATTCGAAATTATTTTATTATATAGAAATTAGTCTCTATTCACACTTGCGTCGATATGCATGGAATACGAGACATCAACCCGAACCGAATTCAGAATAAATTCCGAAACTCAAAACAAATCGATGTATACTTTTAAATTCAAACACAGTGAGACTTAATCATTCTCAACCTGACAGTTCTGTGGCAAAATTTTCTCGACAGAATCCTTTTCTTATGGTTTCAATGTATTTTATACCGAAACCAAATATAAAGTTTCGAACTCTTTTTTAAATTTTTTCAACAAGAAACATAAATCCCCTATTTCTTTCCGCAGAATTGAGTTCGCAGTCAAGCAGAGCCTGCCCTGATACTCCCCGGCCGGATCACTCTCGCCCTTCTCCTTCCCGTCATATACCTGAGGGTCCTGAAGAGCATCTCCTTCGTGCGAGAGACAGGTCGCCTCCTGGGCGGCCGCCTTCTTTTAAAATACTTGGATATACACTTCGACAACTTGGGTACATTCGGCTCATTTCTCGCAGAAATCAAAACCTACGATTCGAATTTCGACGATACGTTTTTCCTACTGGTTATCCAATTAAATTGCTAACAGAAGCAAATACCTATATTCCCGTCCCAGCACAAGAACAAATTGTTCTATCCGCATCCAATGATTACATTTTTGCGATATTAGAGCATAGTGGGGTTCTTCGTGGAATATATGCGATGAAAAGGGGTCATCCGAGACTCAAAATAAATATGATAACCGGCGAGCTTCATAACATGACTCCAGATGAAATGCGATATTGTCCACTAGGCAAACGTCACCCAATCTTCCCCTTCAATTTTATTGAAGATTCAGCAAATGAAGATTCACTACAGTCTGAATGGAATCCTGATAGGGAACGTAGTCCTGGTTCTTTTCCTTCTGACAGACAGCACTCACCTGACCAGACTTCCCCTCAGGAGATTCCTCTTCATGCCGAGGCCAGGTCGCCTCCTGGGTGGCCGCCTTCTCCTAAAGTACTTGGATATACACTTGGACAACTTGGATACATTAGGCTTATTCCCCGCACAAATCAGAACATACGATTCAAATTTCGTAGATATGTTTTTCCTGCTGGTTATCCGATTAGATTGCGAACAGAACAAGCTAGCTATATTCCCGTGCCGGACGGAGAACATATTGTATTAACAGCATCCAGTGATGAAATTTTTGCAATATTAGAGTATAGCGGAATTCTTTGTGGAATATGTACGACACAAAAATCTAAATCGAGAGTTAAAGTAAACATGATAAGCGGCGCAGTTGATAATTTAACACCAGATGAAATGCGAGATTGTCCAGTAGGCAAACGTAACCCAATCTTCCCCTACAATTTTATTAAAGCTTCAGCAAATTACGATTCTCTACAGTCTGAATGGAATCCTAATAACGAATGTAACCCTGGTCCTTCTTCTCTCGATAGACAAAATTCACGTGACCGGACTTCATCTCAGGAGCATCTTCTTCATGCCAAGGCTAGGTCTCCTCCTGGGTGGCCGCCTTCGCCTAAAGTACTTGGATATGCACTTGAACAACTTGGATACATTCGGCTAACTCCCCGCACAAATCAGAACCTGCGATTCGAATTTCGAAGATACGTTTTTCCTGCTAGTTATCCAATTCGATTACGAACAGAAGAAAAGACCTATATTCCAGTGCCAACCCAAGAACATATTGTATTATCAATATCCAGTGGTGACTTTTTTGCAATATTAGAATATAGCGGGGTTCTTCGTGGAATATATACAACAGATAAATGTCATTCGAGAATAAAAATGAATATGATAAGCAGCGCAATTAATAATTTGACCCCGGATGAAATGCGAGATTGTCCAGTGGGCAAACGTCAATTAATCTTCCCTAAAAATTTTATTAAAACTTCATCAAATCGCGATTCACTACAGTTTGAATGGAATCCTGATAGCGAACGTAACCCTGGGTCTTCTCCACATGACAGACGACATTCACCTGGCCAAATGATTAAACGAGAAAATTACGATACACTACAGCTCAGATGGAATCCTAATAGCGAACGTAAACCTGGTTTTTCTTCTCATGACAGACAACATTCACCTGGCCAAATGATCAAACTAGAAAATTACGATACACTACAGCTCAAATGGAATCCTCATAGCGAACGTAACCCTGGTTCTTCTTCTCATGACAGACAACATTCACCTGGCCAAATTCTGATCAAAACAGAACCAACGATTTGAATTTCGAAGATGCGTTTTTCCTGCCTATAACCCAATTTAAATGGAAATAGATTATATGAACTATGTGCTTGGGCAATAGATCAACTTGGCTATGTTCGGCTTCTTCCTTGCAAAAATCAGAACCAGCAATTTGAATTCCGTAGATACGTGCATCCTGCATATGATCCAATTCAAATGCGAAGAGGTCATGCGGACCATGTGCTTGGGCCAAACCAAAAATATTTTGTATTATCGACATCCAGTGGTGACGTTTTTGCAATAATCATATAGTAGGACTCTTCATGGGATACATAGGACAGCTGAAGATGATTCGCGAATGGAAATAAATATAATAAGCGGCGTAGTTTATGATCTGACTGCAAGCGAAATAAGGTGTTGTCCAGTCGGGTAAATTCCTCAATCTTACCAAACAGTTTTTTTGAAGCTCCTGCAAATTACGATTCACTAGAGACCGTATGGAATCCCAATGGCAAACGTTATTCTGGTTTTTCTTCTTATGCCAGACAATACTCATCTGCCCGAATTTGATAACGATGCACGGCAGACCGTGTATCATTAATTCAATAGAAAAATTGTCAAATAAAACATAATAATCCTTGTGACCGAAAGCTAGATGAAAATAAAATTAAAGCACCATTGTTTTTTCTGCGCGAATTTTCATCTGAATTGTTTTTATTTTTAAATCATACGTCAATACAAATAACGAACAGTTACGTATGAGGTGATAATTTGTAATACTGAAAACCTATTAAAGAGCTCTAATTGCTATAATGAACCGGAGCTCCAGGCTGCGAAATTATTTTCATAAATTTGTTTAATTTTGTGAGGTCGTGATTTTCATTTCATTTATTCAAGATGTTTCCTTTTCCGCCTGCACTGTTACCGTTAAATCCCAATGATGAAAACGGTTTTCTTTTGAATTACTTGCGTGATTCTAGTTTTGATTGTCATTTATACAAATTAAACGAAAATGAGACTGAAGACAAATAGTAAAATTCCAAAGGAAGCAAGAAAGTAAAAGTGATTTCACGTTAAAATTACACTAACGTATAGCTATCGCCACACTTTATTCGATTTCTCGTATTCGGAATATGATCTAACTGGTCAGGTTCACACCCTTCTCCGGGCCGCTGCAATTTGCTAAGAACTGCACTGGGCCGATTTGCCATTTCTATGCTGTGTACATTAAGCTGATTTGCAGAATCGACACATCCTTCACTGTGGAAAACGATTTTTGCTGGTTTTAAATTTGAATGACACGCTTGTTCGTTGTTATGTCACTTAAATTCGCGTTCTGTCTTCCGTCGACTAAAGATCCGAAAGTGTTTTACGTCTATTCGTAGATTTTTCTGGCTGAGTCAATTAAATTTTTCAAATTAAGTTCGATGACTTCGTCATTCGATGCCGTCTCGTGTAATTCGAATTTCGTAGGAGAGCACCTCCGTTGGTGCAGTTTGAAGGTCGACGTTTGTCGATATCTAATCAAAAATAAGGGGTCAGGTCGATTTACCGTTTGGAAACGTCCTTTTTGGCCAACGTTGGACAATTTCTGGTCCAGCTCAGTTAATCGTCGCATGCTGACGGGCAAGAGAAACTGTGCTTTTTCCGGATTCCGTAGTACTTTTTATCGGTGCAAGAAGCAGTAAAGAATTGCGATGAAAATTTTGAGTCTGACTGACTTAAAGGTACGAATACATAGGTGAGTTAGGGCATTTTTGCAGTCACTGCTAGTTTTGATTGAATGTTTGTTGTCGAGCGAAAGTTTGGAAAAGAATCATGGAAGGGATCTATATCGAGAATCGGTGACTTCTAAAATAATGCTGACAATCATAACGTGAGTTTAAGACACTGTTGATTCCCTTCATTCAATATTCCTAAATTAGTATATTTCTTTCAGTAGTTTATAACTGTCTATTATCATCAGTTCATAATTTTAAAAATATTTTGTAATGGTAAGACATAGTTAATCAGGCAATACTAATTTCAATGTTATTATTACGGATTAATTATTATAGGTTAGATCAGCTGTGAAAATAAATCGTTTTGTTTGCTTAGGAAGAACGTTGAGAGATAAGAAAATATACTCGCAATGCGAGTATAGATATAGTATAGAAAAGATTATTTGCACGCTTAATTAACTTCACCTTCGTTTCTTCACTTCAAAAAGAATACCACAGAAAAATGACGAAATTCGATGGAACACAACAGCAAAGTAAATTACGCAACAAAAATTAAGCCTTTTGAAAGTTGTGAATTTCATTTGCAAGAAGGTTATTTATAATTTAAGCAAAGAAGCATGATCTACTTCAAATTCTTATTGTCATGCAAGGTTCGAAATATGACCATGTTTTGAATTCACGTATTCAAAATTGTGAACATGTTGAAGAAGTATCCTTTAAAATTAAATAAGTTAGAATTTGAAGCCCGAAAAATTAGAAAATTTCGAAACGAGAATGAGTTTCTGTCGAACTGTATCGTAGCCTATTAAGTTTTAAAGTCGATATGTTTACTGGCATCAAAATATCAAATAATATTTTTTCTTAGCTTCATTTTTTGATTATGACGTGATTTCTCCATGTCTCAATGTTTACCTATTACAAACAGAAATTTCTACAAGTGAGTCACTAAAAACTTACACGTATCTATCACTCATGCGCAGATAAAACCTAATTGCAAAACAGGGCAGTTTCGCGGAGATTGACTTGTAGTAGTCTGATGAAGGTTAGTATACAAAGCAGTACAAAGATTTCAAAATACTGAGTCGAAATTCACGAAATCTACTCAATCCAAGAGGAACAATGAAGATTGACAGCTACATTCTGATTCTTGCATTTTCGGTCCATCTGAATTTTGTTGGTAAGTTTAATTAGGCTGACCATGCTAATTACCTTTATATTCACATCCACTTTCCGAGGATAATGAATTTTGTCCTGCGATGTCTCTAACGCTTCAAAGCATCCTCTCATTTCCTAGTTTGAGAAATTAAACAGGAGCGTTACCGCATATTTTATAAATAGTAGATTGTGTGCCAAGGGGAGAAGAACAGCGATTGACAATTCGAAATTTTTGTTCAAATTTCATGAAAACTTATATGACGGGTTTTCAAAATTTCTGATTATTATTCGAAACTCGAAATCACAAAATCCAATATGGCTGATCCAATATGGCGATTGATATATCATACTTAAATTTTGTTTACTACATTAATTCAGAAATAAATGTTAAAGAAGATTACTCTTCACAAATTCTAATTGCTGAAATTGCACGCGACTTGAGTGCCTATTTTTGACAGACTGACCTAATAGATTTTCATGATCTCGTCAGAGTAATCACATGCTTGTAACAAATTGATGTCTGGGAAATGAACGTGCAATGATAGATTAACAGCAAAATGTACAGCGTTTCGAAATAAAAATTATTAGGACTCTTGCAAAAATGCTAGAATGACTTCCAACTCGATGAAATAATATTGGAATTGAAATTGGAATGGAAGCTTCTAATGTGTCCCCTAAGGGTTTACATTGTTCTTGTATCTCTTCCCTATTCCTTCACACAACCCTCACACACTTACTTGGTGGTGGAAGGGGGACCTACAGTTTAAGGTGGGTTCCGAACCACCAAGAGCAACAGTCTTAAGTACTTAGAGAACCTTTTTCTCTAGAGGTACCGGTCCCACGACTCTCCGGAGATGAACAAACTCCCTAGCTAGGCAAGTGTTCACCGCATGGGCCACCGAGACTCTTCCAGAGTGCGAGGCGGGAATCTAACCCGCAAGCCGACGGAGTGGGTTCAAAGCCTATGCCTTAACCCCCACGACCATCGTCCCACTTGATGAAATAATATATGAACCTATATTTCATAAACTAAATAAAGTCACTTTTAACCTCTTACATTAGAAATTAAAACCAAAATGTAAGTAAATGTAAATAAAAAGGGAATATTGAATTTCAAATAATTGAATAAAGTATTCATCTTCTAATAAGTTTTTTATTTGCAAAGTGTTATTATTATTATTTCGAAATTACAAAGCTGCCTTCATAAGTTCAAGTTTTGTATGATAGATATATACATGTACATATACAAAACATATTTTATCCATATCAATATGCAGCAATTAGAAGCTTTTTGAAAATAATTGTGAAAGATTACAAGAAAACAGTTTTTCAAGATTCCTAGGAAATTTAGGGATCAATTTTTATTCTGAGAAATTAACTTTACGAAAATATTTCGAAAGATTTTGGAAGATTCACAAAATTGTCAAAAAAGAATCTGGAAGATTTCAAGCAATTTTTTTTTAATTTTGTAAAATTTTGGTAATATTTTAAGAAATACTTGAACCCGTTAAGAACATTTTTATATGTTCGACAAAAATTTCCAAAATAATATGAAATTTGAAGATTTGAAAAATTTTGCAAACATAATGTAGATTTTTAACATTTTGAAAGGAAATATTGAAGTTTTTTAAGAATTTGGAAAGCTTTCAAGATCATAAACATATTTCCTGATATTCCCTCAAAAATTATTTGTTATTTGGAAAGCATAATTTTCAGGGAATAATTAAAAATATTTTAAAGGAAAAACAAAGTACGTATAAATTTAATTTAACAGTAATTCAATCAATAATTACTAATTATTTGAAACTACTCTAAATGTAATGTAATTGTTAATATAAAATCGAGTTTAAAAAGTGTTTAGTTTGAAAAAAATCATATTTTTTCAACTGAATCTGAATCTATGAACTGTACAATTCATAAAAGCTGAAAAAAAATATTTTGCAGTATAAATGCATGTAATTAAAATTGTGTTAATTCAAGGTTTCCAGTGTATTGATAATCGTTCTGGAAAATTTGGAAGAAAATTTTTTTCCATCGCAGGATTTCACAAAAATTAGGAAAAACTCTAGTCTGTTCATGACATATTCAAGACATTTAGATGTTCAGAGAAAAATAAAGAATATTTCATAATTCTTTAGAAGTCTTTTAAAATTTATAAATATTTCTAATCTCACCCAAGCTTCTAAAATTCCTAATTATATTTTGAGCAGACACACATTCTTGTTTGATTTGTAAAAAACTTGCAGAATTAACAAAATTGCTACAGATTTTTTTTCAAAATTTTTAGAAATCTTTTTGTACACCTTCTAAATATCTTTTAAAAAGATTGCGTTTTTTCGCAAAATTCAAAAAATTGCCTAAAAATCTTCCAGAAGCTTTTCCAACAATTTTGAAAATCTTTTGAAATGTTTTAAAATCTTTTTAAATATTCTCTAAGAATTTATTTTCAAAAATAAAAATCATTTGAAATTCTCCTAGAAACCTTGAGAAATTTTTTTATTCTTTCAAGAGCTTTTAAAATTCTCAAGATTCAAATTATCTTCCGAACTTTTCAAAACTTCTGAATATCTGTTGACACAATTCGTTTTTCTTAAAACTCTAAATTCTGCAAACTTCCTTTTCAACGTATTGTGAAATCTTCAAAACTTGAAGAAACTCTTTTCAAATAAAACCTAAATGATTGTGAATGTTGCCAGAAATCTTATTGTCAGTACCGGTACTTGTTCCAAATTTTAAGAACGGAATTATTTTCAACTTTGAAAGGTTATATTTTTAAATTATTCAGATTCAAGATTTTGGGTGTTCCGAAAGTTTTGGGGCTCAACGTAGCATTGGGCTACGAAGTGTCGCATTTTTCCGTATTTATTGCACTAAATTATTGTGATCGGTCAGCTAGTGAAATATTTTCATGATGTGTTTTGAATGATAACAGATTTGTATTCGCCTTAGGCCTGGGTATAGATGTCAACATTTGTGGTCTTACATTTGCTTAGGAAATATTGACGAATCGAACCAGGGAGCATCGTTGCAATCCCTGCAATGCCAGAGATCCACTCATTTTATTTTTACGATTGGCTTCAATGAATGAAAATGCAAATTATGTAGCAAGTCATTCTTAATTTCAATATTCAAAATTGAAAATTCATCTATTTATATTTGTTCTTGCAGAATTAAGTTTGCAAAATGATCCAGCTCTTGCACTTCCTCCTAAGAAAAGGTGGCACTTTTCTTCAGGACAATCTTCTTCGAGCCGCCAAAGCCAAAAAGTTGAGTGGGGTAAGTAACTTCATTTTGCAAGTAAATTGTTAAAAATGTAATTTGTACATATAATGATATAACATAGTTTAACATAATACAGAAAAGTGCGCATCTCGGACAAATTTTAATCCAGTGCGAAGCATGAGACACTTTATGAGAATGTGTTTGTTAAAGCCGACAACTATCAAATTACACTTGTCGATTGTTTGAACGTCAATTTTCAAAGTTTAATGCCTAAATGTAGGGGAGGTGCAAAGACTGAGAAATATATTATCAAGCGGGAGATCCAACAAATGCGCGCCCTTGACGCGTTCAAACTTGCGAGCAAAGCCAGCCGCGCGCGAAGAGAATGTACCTGCGCAGCGTCCATATTATTGATGGTATTGATAGACTTAAAAATCATCAGATCATTATGAACAATGACAAATTGTTCAGACAATTATGTTTGCTAACACGCATCAATTATTACCTCACTAAGTGAAAAGTTGACAAAAAGTTGAATATTTCAGAAAAAAACCGCAACTTTCTAGCATTACTCAAAGAAAACATTATTAAAGATAAAAATAAATTGTTTCAACAATTTATACTCTATGTATGAGAAGCAGCTTGTATTACAAAATCGCAAAAAAAACATAATTGGCAAACAAATTTATTGGGGTGATATTTAGAAACTAATTATTCACATGTATTCTATAGCTAATTGTAAAGAAAAACTCTGAGTTTCAACTCGATTCACCTAATATTCACGATTGTCGAATCTGAATAAAATAGACACAAACCAATCTTATCTTATGTCAAATACTTGATAAACCTTATGTGGCTTGCGTAACCTCTACATCTCAATATAATATAAGAAAATGCATTGAAACATGCTTTAAGCAAGGTATTCGTATTCAAGGGACTTTTCTTGTATTTTTAATAAAAGCTATCTGGGAAATCTATTAGTGCATACCGGAGTGTTAGTGATGACTGGACTTCTTCTTTCGTTCCATATCACTTAACTTTTGAAAATTGCACGAAGTAAATTATGAAGAAAATTCACAAAATGTTTCCCCCATAATTCCAGTTTTCGGCAACTTCTGTATCTTCATTTCATGTCGATTCGATCCAATATTTAGAAGCTTTTTTGTATCTTTATATCAGAGATGTCGAAAACTCTTAGTGTGTCACGCCTCGTGTCTACATTCGCCGAACATGTTTGTTCATGTTCAATTTACAATGAATTTCAATTAACAGAAGATCACTTTGTTCCGTAATGTATTCTTCGCATTTCATTTGCCATGTTCTTATCTAATATTATTGAGGAAATTTCAATCAAATTGAATTAAATTTCAATTCGTAATACGAATATTCAAGAAGAAAATTACTAATTTTGACCTTGGGAGATAAACTCAGACTCTCGTAAGTACGAATGGACATTTGAGCGTTATTTTTTCATAACTCATATGAGTTTAGTGGACAAGCCTATCCTTAGAAGTTTGCACCATAGATGACAGTGGTTTACTGAGCCGAAAGACTTTTTGAAATCTATGTTAAGTGCAAAAATTCATCGCTTTGTGATAAAGGAATGAATCTGAATTGAAAAATATAGTTTAAAAATATGATCTACACAACTTCTTCCACGCCTGATACCGGCCTGATTTTCTGGGAGAATCTTTACCTCATTCACCCACGAAGTCAGCCTTGCCAACAGAATCTGAGAGAAGATCTTAGCAATACTGTTTAAAAGGGCAATTCCCCGATAATTATGAGGATCAAATTTATTGTTCCTTTTAGGCAACATAAATACATGCATCTTAGCACAGCTAAATGAGACTCATTTCTAACTCCAGAACTCATCCAAGAAACGCCCTCAGTACTGTACCCAATTTTCTAAAAGTTTGTTGAAAAATTCATTCGGAATCCCATCCTCGCACGGCGCTTTATAACATTTACATTTTGATAAAGAGGCTTTGATTTCATCAATCGATATACAACAGTACAATAAAGGTTGTTTGTTTACAATAAACTGTATGTGAATTCAGCAGTCAAAATTCGTATTGCTCCTTCCCGGACTAACGTAACTCCAGAAAAGATCTTTTTATTTTCAGGCATCCACCCCCTTGAAATCAGCGAAACGCGACCTTCTGGAGACATTCGAAGATTGTCTGAACTTAGGGCGCATGACTCTAAATTCTCAAGGTTTTTTCCCTGGAGTACGCCATTTAGGATTTACATGTAAATCTGTCTTATCAGCGGCAGTTGTGACTGTTGTAATTGAATTATTATTTAGCGCATTTATTCCGCCGTTAAAGTACACAGAGTTTTTAAAAATAGTCATTTTGTGTAATAAGTCAAATTTACAATCAGCATTCGAAATTATGGTATTATATGAAAATGAGTCAATATTTACAATTGCGTGAATCTGCATGGAATACGAATTATCAACTTGTCCCGAATCCAGAATAAATTTTAAAAATTAGAAGAAAACAATGTCTTCTCTTAAATTCAAACACAGTGAGCCTCAATCATTTTGAACCTGGCAATTCTGTGGCACAACTTTTCTTTACTGAATACTTTTCTTATGATTTTAAAGTATTTTATACAAAAACCAAAAATAAAGTTTTAAGCTTTTTTGGAATTTGTTCAACAAGAAACATGAATCTTCTACTTCTTTCCGCAGAATTGAGTTCGCAGTCAAGCAGAGATTGCCTTGATACTCCGCGGCCGGATCACTGTCGCTCTTCTCCTTCCCGTCATATACCTGAGGTACCTGAGGAGCATCTCCTTCGTGCGAGAAACAGGTCGCCTCCTGGGTGGCTGCCTCCTACTAAAGTTCTTGGATATACACTTGGACAACTTGGATACATTCGACTCATTCCCCGCACAAATCAGAACCTGCGATTCGAATTTCGAAGATACGTTTTTCCTGCTGGTTATTCAGTTAGATTGCAAAAAACAAAAGATATCTTAATTCCCGTGCCAGAAAAAGAACATATTGTATTATCAGCATCCAATGGTGACATTTTTGCAATATTAGAGTATAGCGAGATTCTTCGTGGAATATATACGACACATAGTGCTCATGCGAGAATCAAAATAAATATGATAAGTGGCGCAGTGAATAATTTGTCCCCAGATGAAGTGCAAAATTGTCCAGTGGGCGAAAGTCACCCAATCTTCCCCGAAAGTTTCATTCAAGCTTCAGCAAATAGCAATTCCCTACAGTCCGAATGGAATTCTAACAGAAAACGTAACACTAGTTCTTCTTCTTCTGAGAGACAACATTCACCGGGCCAGACTTCGCCTCAGGAGCCTCCTCTTCATGCCGAGGCCAAGTCGCCTCCTGGTTGGCCGCCTTCTCCTAGAGTACTTGGATATACACTTGGTCAACTTGGATACATTCGACTTATTCCCCGCACAAATCAGAACCTACGATTCGAATTTCGTAGATATGTTTTTCCTGATGGTTATCCAATGAGATTGCGAACAGAACAAGGTCACTATATTCCCGTGCCAGCACAAGAACATATTGTTTTATCAGTAACCAATGGTGACATTTTTGCAATATTAAAGCATAGCGGGGTTCTTCGTGGAATATTTTCGACGAAAGATGGGCATCCGAGAATGAAAATGAATATGATAAGCGGCGCAGTCGATAATTTGACCCCAGATGAAATTCGAGATTGTCCAGTAGGCAATCGTAACCCAATCTTCCCCTACAATTTTATGAGAGCTTCAGCAAATAACGATTCACTACAGTCTGAATGGAATCCTCATAACGAACGAAACCCTGGTTCTTCTCCTTCTGACAGACAACACTCAACTGACCAGACTTCTCCTCAGGAGCTTTCTCTTCATGCCGAGGACAGGTCGCTTCCTGGGTGGCCGCCTTCTCCTAAAGTACTTGGATATACACTAAGACAACTTGGCTATATTCGGCTTATTCCGCGCACAAATCAGAAACTCCGATTCGAATTTCGTAAATATGTTTTTCCTGCTGGTTATCCAATCAGATTGCGAACAGAACAAGGTCACTATATTTCTGTGCCAGCACAAGAACATATTGTATTATCGGCTTCCAATGGTGACATTTTTGCAATATTAGAGTATAGGGGGATTCTAAGTGGAATATATACAACACATAGAGCTCATGCGAGAATCAAAATAAATATGATGAGCAGCGCAGTTAATACTTTGTCCCCAGATGAAGTGCTAAATTGTCCAGTAGGCAAACGTCAACCAATCTTTCCTACAAATTTTATTAAAACTTCATCAAATCGCGATTCATTGAAGTTTGAATGGAATCCTGATAGCAAACGTAACCCTGGTTCTTCTTCTCATGGCAGACACGATTCACCTGGTCAAATGATCAAACCAGAAAATTACGATTCACTACATCCCAAATGGAATCCTCATAGCGAACGTAACTATGGTTCTTCTTCTCATGACAGACAACATTCACCTGGCCAAATTCTGATCAAATCGGAACCAACGCTTTGAATTTCGAAGATACGTTTTTCCTGCGTATAACCCAATTTAAATGCGAATAGATCATACGAACTATGTGATTGGGCGATAGATCAACTTGGCTATGCTCGGCTTATTTCTTGCAAAAATCAGAACCACCGTTTTGAAATCCGTAGATACGTTTATTCTGCCTATGAACCAATTCGAATGCGAAGAGATCATGCGAACTACGTGCTTGGGCTAAATCAAGAATATTCTGTATTATCATCATCTAGTGGTGACGGTTTTGCAATATTAATATAGTCGGACCCCTCGTGGAATATATTGAACAGCTGAAAACAATTCTCGAATAAAAATAAATATAATGATCGGTGTAGTTAATAATTGGACTGCAGATGAAATAAGGTTTGTTCCAGTAGAAAAAAATCACCCAATCTACCCAAGAATTTGTATTAAAGCTCTTGTAGATTACTATTCACTAGAGTACTAAGATATACACTTGGACAACGTGGATATATTCGAATTACTCCCGAGAGAAATCAGAACAGGCAATTTGAGTTTCAAAGATACATTCTTCATGCCGATGAAAAAATGCAATTGCTAGTTGGAAATGATAAATTTTTTACCATGCCAAACCAAAAATATATTGTGTTTCTAGCATCGAGAGGTGACATTTTTGCAATACTGGAGTATACGGATATTCCTTGAATTAGAACATCAAAAAATCATTGTATTTTTTTCTGTGAATTTTCGTTTCAATTGCTATTTTTTTTAATAATTATATGTCAATGCAAATAACGAACAGTTACGTACGAGATTATGATTTTTGTCAGTTATAAAACTGTGAAAAATCTCTAATTACTATAAAAAACCCGGAGGTTCACGCTGCAAAATTAATTCTTTTTATTTGTTCAGTATTGTGGGATCGTGATTCTCATCTCATTTATTCAAGATGTTTCCTTTTCCGGCTGCCCTGTTACAGTTGAATCGCAATGATGGAAAGGGTTTTCTTTCAAGTTGCTGACGTAGTGACTTTAGTTTTGATTTTAATGTATCCCAATTAAACGAAAACGAGACTGAAAACAGATGGTAAAATTTCGAAGGAAACGAGAAGACAAATGAGATCTCACATTCCACTTACACTAACTTATAGCTACCGCCGCACTTCATTCGATTTCTTGTTTTTGGAATATCATCTAACTTGTCTGGTTCACACCATTCTCTGGAACTTTGCAGTTCGCTAATAACTGCACTGGACGGATTTGCCGTTTCTATTCGATGTGCTCTAAGCTGAATTGGAGAATTGACACATCCTTCACGGTAGAGAAACGATTTCTGCTGGTTTTGAATTCAAATGACTACACGCATGTACGTCGTTATGTCACTTGAATTCGCGTTCTGTCTTTCGTCGACCGAAGATCCGAAAGCGTTTCACGTCCATTCGTGGATCTATCTGGGTGTGTCAATTAATTTTCCCAAATTAGGTTCGATGTTGCCGTTATTTGTGGCCGTCCCGGTTCGTTCGAATTTGGTAGTAACGCATGATCGTTGATGCAGTTTGAAGGTCGACTTTGGTTGATATGTAATCAAAAATAAGGAGTCGGGTCGATTTACCGTTTGGAAACGTCGTTTATGGCAAATGTTGACCAATTTCTGGTCCAGCTCAGTCACGCGTTGCATGCTGACGGGCGAGAGAAACTATACTTTTTCCGGAGTCCGTAGTGCTTTTTGTCGGTGCAAGAAGTTGTAAAGAATTGCGATAAGAATTTCGAGTGTGACCGACTTAGAGGTGCGATGGCATAGGTGAGTTGGGGCGTTTTTGCAGTAATTGCTATTTTTGATTGAATGTTCGTTGTCCAGCGACAATTTGAAGAGGAATCATGGAAGGAAGCTATATCGAGAATCAGTGATTTCTAAAATAATGCTGGCAATCATAACGTGAGTTAAAGACACTGTTGATTCCTTTAATTCAATATTTCGAAATTAGTATATTTCTTTCAGTAGTTTATAACTGTCCATTATCATCAGTTCATAATTTTAAAAACATTTCGTAATGGTAAGAAATAGTTCATCAGGCAACAGTAATTTAAATGTTATTATCAAGGATTAATTATTATAGGTTAGATTAGCTGTGAAAATAAATCGTTTTTTTTTTGCATAGGAAGAACGTTGTGAGATAAGGAAATATACTCGCACCGCGAGTGAATCGTTAGCTGCAGTAAAAAAGGACCAATAAGTAATATTATTTGTTATAAATGAATTACAATACAAAAATATTATCGTGATATGATTATCACAAATCTAATAACTTGTCTTATGATAATGTGATTATTTGTAACTGGAAAATATACGAAGTAAGACAAGAGGTTTTAAGTTGAACATTTCCAAACTGAATAGCGAAGGATGTAACAATTTTTAATTTTTGGGCCTTAAAATATATAATAATAGCGCGGCCTCTTCAAGAAGTTACAATAATACTTTTCCCTCGGTTTCAGTTTACGTAAAATTAAGCTAACTTTTTATTATTCTATATCTTTGACTTGGTTAATGTATAGTTATGTAGTCTATGTCTATGTAGTCTATGTTGTCTATATTCTCCTGATTGAAGATTGTGCGATTTGGTTAAAAGCTCATTAACTTTGGAAACCAAATTTGCTTTTGCTTGAATGTTCAAATATCTGATTGCTCATGTAATGGTTTATTCAAAAAAAAATATATATATATTATATAAACATTCAGAGTATTCAAGATATATTTTTTTAATACAGAGTAATCCAGATATTTTGGAATAATTCAGGTATCCAAGTAATCCACTGATAATCCAGCGTAATCCATTTTAATCCAGTTAATTCAGAGTAGTTTAGATAATCTAAGTAATAAGCATGTGATCAAGTAATCTGAGGTAATATCAGTCCATCTCAACTTATTGTCAAAGTGTATTGTCTGCATTTTTTTGTGCGTGAAAATAATATTTTTTTAAAAAGCATTCAACTTGCTTATTTCATGTTATACCAAAAAAGGAACATTCAATTATAGAACTGTAAGCAAATATGATGTGATAATAATCACCCATATGTTTACTGACACTAAAATAATAGATGTTATTTTTCCTTAGCTTCATTTCGTGACTATGACGTGATTTCTCCATCTCTCGATGTTTACCTATTACAAACATAAATTTCTACAAGTGAGTCACTAAAAACTTACACGTATCTATCACTCATGCGCACATGAAGCCGAATTGCAAAACAGGGCAGTTTCATGGAGATTGACTTGTAGTAATCTGATGAAGGTTAGTATGCAAAGCAAAACAAATATTTCAGAATACTGAGTCGAAATTCACGAAATCTATTCAATACAAGAGGAACAATGAGGATCGCCAGCTACTTTCTAATTCTTGCATTTTCGGTCCATCTGGATTTTGTTGGTAAGTTTAATCAGTTTGACCATGCTAATAATTTTTATACTCACATCCACTTTCTGAGGCTAATGAATTTTTTCCTACGATGTCTCTAACCTTTTGCATCGCTTCAACGCATCCTCTCATTTTCTAGTATAAGAAATTAACCATGAGCGTTACTGGCTATTTTATAAATAGTAGATTATGTGCCAAGGGGAGAAGAACAGGAATTGCCAATTCGAAATTTTTGTTCAAATTTCATGAACATTCATATGACGGGTTTTCAAAATTTCTGATTATTATTCGAAACTCGAAATCACAAAATCCGATTTGGCTGATCCAATATGGCGATTGATATATCGTGCTTAAATTTTGTTCACTACCTTAATTCAGGAATAAATATTGAAGAACAATACTCTTCACAAATTCTAATAGTTGAAATTCCACGCGACTTGAGTGCTTATTTTTTACAGACTGGCCTAATAGATCTTTATTATCTCGTCAGAGTAATCACAATATTTCGAAAGATTTCAAAAGATTCACAAAAATGTCAAAAAAGAATCTCGAAGATTTCAAGCATTTTTTTTTAATTATGTAGAATTTTTGTAATATTTTAAGAAATATTTGAATCCGTTAAGAACATATTTAGATGTTTTAAAAAAATTTCCAAAATAATATGAAATTTGAAGATTTTAAAAATTTCAAACATATTTTGAAGATTTTGAAAGGAAATATTGAAGTTTTTTAAGAGTTTGGAAAGGTTTCAAGATAATAAACATTTTTCTTGATATTCCCCCGAAAATTATTTTTTATTTGGAAAGCATAATTTTAAGAGAATAATTAAAAATATTTCAAAGGAAACACACATTTGTACGTATAAATAAAAATTTAGCAGTAATTCAATCAATAATTAATAATCATTTAAAAATACTCAAAATGTAACGTAATTGTTAATATAAACTCGAATATAAAAAGTGTTTAGTTTGAAAAAAAATTCATCTTTTTTCAACTGAATCTGAATCTATGAACTGTACAATTCATAAAAGCTGAAAAAAATTATTTTGCAGTATGAATGCATGTAATCATTTATAAGTAAAAAATTTTTAATTTCAATTTTAAAAGTTTATGATTAGAAAATTTTCGAATTTTATTGACCGTGCAAGAGAAATCTAGGACATAAGTATTATCAGTTTGTTTTCAAGTTATATAAATATAATTTCCCTAAGATTCTTAAAAAAATTCAAAAAGATTTTTGAAGATTTCAAGTGTATTGAAAATCGTTTTGGAAAATTTGCAAGAACATTTTTTTCCATCGCAGGATTTCACAAAAGTTAGGAGAAACTCTAGTCTGCTCATAAGATATTTAGGACATTTACATGCTCAGAAGAAATTAAAGAATATTTCATAAATTTTTAAGTCTTTTCAAATTTTAAAATATTTCTAATCTCATCAAATCTTCTAAAATTCCTCATTATATTTCGAACAGACATACATTTTTGTTTTGTAGAATTTAAAAAATTGCTACAGATTTTTTTCAACATTTTTAGAAATCTTCTTGTACATCTTCCAGAAGCTTTTATAACAATTTTGAAAATCTTTCGAAATGTTTTAAAATCTTTTTAAATATTTTCTGAGAATTAATTTTCAAAATAAAAATCATTTGAAATTATCCTAGAAACGTTGACAAATTTTTTCATTCTTTCAAAGGCTTTTAAAATTCTCAAGATTTAAATTATCTTCCAAACTTTTCAAAACTTCTGCATATCTGTTGAAACAATTCGTTTTTCCTAAAACACTAAATTCTGCAAGCTTTCTTTTCGACGTATTGTGAAATCTTCAAAAATTGAAGTAATTCTTTTTAAATAAAACCTAAATCATTGTAAATGTTGCCAGAAATCTTATTGTCAGTAACGGTACTTGTTGAAAAATGTTAAGAACGGAATTATTTCCAACTTAGAAATGCTTCTTACAATTACAATTTTCTCTTTTATCTAGGCTGCTTAGAAATATTCAGAAATATATTTTATTTTTCAAATGACTTGTAGGCTACAATATTATCATTTCAAAGTATTCAGATTCAAGATTTTGGGTGTTTCGAAAGTTTTTGGGCTCAACATAGCATTGGGCTACGAAGTGTCCCATTTTTCCGTATTTATTGCACTTCATTATTTTGATCGGTCAGCTACTGAAATATTTTAATACGGCGTTTCAAATGATAACAGAGTTGTATTCGCCTTAAGCCTGGGTATAGATGTCAACATTTGTGGTCGTACATTTGCTCAGAAAATATTGACGAATCAAACCGGGAAGCATCGTGCAATCCTTGAAATAGCAGGGATCATCTCATTTTATTTTCTCGATTGACTTTTGTTCATTGCAAAATCTGCAACATCACAAGACATAGGCTTCAATGAATGAAAATGAAAATTCTGTATCAAGTCATTCTTAATTTTAATATTCAAAATTGAAAATTCATCTATTTCTATTTGTTCTTGCAGAATTAAGTTCGCAAAATGATCCAGCTCTTGCACTTCCTCCTAAAAAAAGGTGGCAGTTTTCTTCAGGTCAATCTTCTTCGAGCCACCAGAGCCAAAAAGTTGAGTGGGGTAAGTAACTTTATTTTGGAAGTGAAATTTTTTAATATGTTTTTGATAGGGCACGTAGTTTTTGTTTTAATTGAAAAAAAGATTAAAGAAACGATAACATTTTTGGAAAAACGACTCAAGATACAAAAAAAAATTAATATAAGAAAATATCGACAATTTTTTTAGAAATTACATTTTGATTGGATGCGTAGCATTATAAAATAAGAAAGATTTTTTTTAGAAAAACGATTTAAGCTACAAGAAAATGTCAATTCACAAAATCGGTCCCCTAAATTATATCTACTTTTCTTTAAACATTTTTTTTATAGGACACGCATTTTTTTGAAAGACAAAAACGTGACAATAAGTATACGTCTGTTTTGATATCAATGCTGTGAATAGAGATCATTGCCGAATAACAAATAAACAATAAATTAATCATAACAAAAAATTGTACTTATAATAATATAATATAGTTGAACATAATACAGAAAAGTGCACATCTCGGACAAATTTTAATCCAGCTCGAAGCATGAGACACTTTATGAGAATGTGTTTGTTAAAGTCGACAATTATCAAATTACAGTTGTCGATTGTTTGAACTTTAATGTTAGAAGTTTAATGCCTTAATGTGGAGGAGGTGCAGAGACTGAGTGCGAGATAAATTTATTGTCAAGCGCGAGATCCAACAAATGCGCACCCTAGGCGCGTTCAAACTGGCGAGCAAAGCCAGCCGCGCGCGATGAGAATGTACCTGCGCAGCGGCCAGATTTTTTAAATGGTATTAACAGAATTAAAAATCATCAGATAGTTATGAACGATGATGAATTGTCTAGACAATTATGTTTGCTAACATGCATTAATTATTAGCTCACTAAGTGAAAAGTTGACATCAAGTTGAATATTTCAGACAAAACCGCAACATTCTAGTATTACTTAAAGGAAATATTATTAAAAATGGAAATAAATTGTTTCAACAATTCATACTCCATGTATGAGAAGCAGCTTGTATCATAAAATCACAAAAAAAAACATATTTGGCAAACAAATTTATTGGGGTGATATTTAGAAACTAATTATTCACCTGCATCCTATAGCTAATTGTAAATAAAAACGTTAAATTTCAACTCGATTCACATGTCAAATACTTGCTTAACCTTATGGGGCTTGCGTAACCTCGACATATAAATATAATGTAAGAAAATGCATTCATTTTTTTGTGGATTTGAAAAAGTTTGGGAGCAAAAAAATAAAAAAGTGTTCAATACTTTTTGTTTGGACTTCCCATTTTGTGTCGTGAAACTTATGTTTTGAACAAAAACCAAATTTTCAGCTAATTCAGAGTTTCCGATCCAATAAAAACTTCTCTTCGTCAGTTGTTCTTACAAAATTGATATTTTAAGAGGAAGTCATCCAGACTCTTCAATTGGTCATAAAAAATTATCCAGGGCAACGAATGTCGTAATTTCTCCTAAACCTGCTGAAAAGCCTATATCTACCATTAATAAAATTTTTTAGTTTTCATAAAATCTCTTGGTCTACTGTTTATCACAACTGTTATAAGTGTAAACCTTCAGTGATCAGAATTAATTGAAAAAAATTCTTTATCAATCTTCGAACAAGATGAAACCTTGTACTTTCGCGACATTTTCTCGTACAGCAAGCCATTATTCATTCACATCCTTATAAACAATTTACTCGTATTTTCCATAAATCTACGCTTCCTTACAAGCCACAATTCTGAGAAGTTATTCGCGATACCCTTCCTTTAAATTTAAATTTTGCAGCGAACTGTATAATTTTTTCTGTTAGCATTTTCACTATTTGCTCCTTATCGTTTATAAGGGCTCCCCCATAAACTGCGTAGCGCTTTCCAAGTTATTTTTTGAGTCCCCCCTACCCCCTTGCGGGGTTCTGTAGATTTTTCGCCCCCCCCCCCCCCCTTCAAAATCTACGTAGGTTTTTCATTATACACTCCCCCCTCTAAACCGATATTTTGCTGAAGAAGGTGTTATTTTATCGTATATATTCACGTTACGTTTATCAAAAATCCATATAATTTATTGATAAAAACCAAGTGCCAATTGTGAACACATTACATAATTGATTTTATCGTTTAAATAGATATTTTTGTAAATTATTTCATAAAAACTAAATTTTTTTCATAATTGAACATTTGATACTAGCTACACTAGCAACGCCGCACAGTGGAGCTTTTCTGAAATTCTGTCTCAAAATCGTAGAACTTTGGATCGGAATGACCCAGATGGATATTTTTTTTTAAATAAAGAAAAAACCTTTCCAAATATTGAAAAATTATAGAGAAAGTCAGAAAAAAATGGTGACCGTGAAAATCTTTGTCGAATAAATTTGCTACAAGGTGGTTTTTCAGGTAGCTGATTACAAATCCAAGGTCAAAATCAATAGATTAAAAATGGCGGATCCAATATGGCGGACTAAAATTGTAAAAGAAAACCGATTTGACTAAAATTTGCTACAAGGGGGTTTTTCGGGTCGCTGATTTCAGACGCAGGGTCAAAATTGAAAAATTGAAAATGGCGGATCCAATATGGTGGACCAAAATTATAGGAAAAAAATGTATTTAAGTTAAAGTAGCCTATCGGAGGGGTTGAGGTGATTGATTTGAAATCCAAAGTCAAAATTCTGGAATGTAAAAGAGCGGTCAAATCTGTTTTTTTTGCACACTTTTGGTCCACCATTTTGAATTTTGACCCCGGATTTTGAATCAGCGACGAGAATAACCACCTTGTAGCAAATTTTAGTCAAATCGGTTTCCTTTTTCAATTTTGAGCAGCCATATGGGATTCGCCATTTTTAATTTTTCAATTTTGACCTTGAATTTGTACTCAGCGACCTGAGAAACCACCTTGTAGCAAATTTTAGTCAAATCGGTTTCGTTTTACAATTTTAGTCTGCCATATTGGCTCCGCCATTTTGGATTTTTTCTTCAAACGATTTACATATCAGATTCAGATTGGACATGCAAAAATCAATATAAAAACATGCATAGCACATAAAATGTAAGATCTAAATGTTTTTGGTATTCAATAAACTATTTTTTTTGCCAAAAATTCCATCTTCAACACAGATTTTCAAGGTCGCAATTTTTTTTCTGACTTTCTCTATAATTTTTCTATATTCTGAAAGGTTTTTTCTTTCATTAAAAAAAAATATTTCTCTAGGTCATTCCGATCCAAAACTCTACGATTTTGAGACGGAATTTCAAAAATGGTCCACTGTGCGCCGTAGTGACGTATTAACTTTAAGCCACGTAGCTAGGGTTAAAAGCCCCCCCCCCCCGCGGGGGGGGGGGGGGGGTGGTATTTTCCACTACTCCCCCCACCCTTCCAGTTTCTGCGTAGTTTATGGACGAGCCCTAACTATTGTTATTAACGAAACCCCTCAATCGAAAAAATAATTTCTTTAAATTTTATATTAATCTTTGGTACGAAATAGCCATTATTTATGAAAAGGTAATGTAAAAAGAAATTTTTTGGCTGATAAATTAAAAATTGTGGCTTCAAGAGGGCGTAGATTGTCAAAAATCAAATTGTTTAAACGGCCGTGAAAAAATAATAGCTCGTCGTACGGGAAAATATCATCAAAGTGAAAAGTTTTACTTTGTGCTGACGATTAATAGGAAAATCAAAAAATCGATTTCCTTTAGGTTACTTGTTGATAACGATAGATATAAACAATCAGGAGCAGGTATCGAAAATGCTCACTACAATAATAAGTATACTGTTTAAGGTAAAATTAACGTTATAAAAGAAGCTTATCGTTCATAACTAAAAAATGATGGCTTGTAGGGCAGCGTAGATTCATGGAAAATACATTGTTCATAAGGCTGTGAATAAAAATGGCTCGCTGTACGTGAAAATGTCGCGAGAGTAAAAAATGATATCTTGTGTCAAAGATTATTAAAAAAATTTTAAACAAATCAATTCTGGTGATTGAGGGTCTCTATTAACAATAATTTTTATAAACAGTGAAGAAAGATAGTAAATGAAGAGTGAATAATATCATCAATAGTAGGTATACGTTTTACAATACTGGCTGGCCTTGATGATTTTTGTTAACGAATGGAGAGAAGACGATTTTCTCTTCAAAATTTAAATTTATCAACATAAATTCACGGAGAGAAGTTTCCATTCGATCAGAACTTTTTTTTTTATATAGAAAATTTACAATTTACAAATTTTTTTCTTTAATGCATTATGAGTTACAACTGTGCCAATATGGCAATTTTGTTAAAAATTGTATTTATTTGTGTAACGTTGTGAATTTCAAACGGTTTATCTTACGAGAAAATAAGCAAGCAAAAATGTCTCTCAATTCACCGATGCTGAAAATGATTCAATAATATTTTTGGTGAATCACGAATAAATTTTTTCCAAAAATTGTTCAAACATAATTTAAGCAAGGTATTCGTATTCAAGGGGCTTTTCTTAGTATTTTTAATAGAAGTTATCTGTGAAATCTATTATTCCATACCCAAGTATTAGTGATGACTAGACTTCTTCTTTCGTTCGATATTACTTAATTTGTAAAAATTGCACGAAGTAAATTATGAAGAAAATTCATAAAATATTTCCCCCATAATTCCAGTTTTCGGCAACTTCTGTCTCTTCATTTCGTGGTGTTGATTCGATCCACTACTTAGAAGCTTTCTTGTATCTTTATATCAGATAGGTTAATCATTAGTGTCGTCTCGAAATTTCCGAAAATATTTATTCCATTTTTATTATTAGATTCGTCATGTCAGAGATTTTGAAAACTCTTATTGTGTCACGGTTCGTGTCTACATTCGCCGACCATGTTTGTTCGCGTTCAATTTTCAATGAATTTCAATTAACAGCAGATCACTTCATTCCCTAATGTATTCTTCGCATTTCATTTGCCATGTTTTTATTTAATATTATTGAGGGAATTCCAATGAAATTGAATGAAATTTTAATTCGCAATACGAATATTCAAGAAGAGCTTTACTAATTTCGACCGTGAGAGACGAATTCAGAATCCCGTAAGTACGAATGGGCATGTGAGCGTTATCGTATAGATTTTTTTATAACTCATATGAGTATTCTGGACATGCCTATCCTTAGAAGTTTGCACCATAGATGACAGTGGTTTTCAGAGCCAAAAAGCTGTTTGAAATCTATATGAAAAGCAAGAATTTGTCGCTTTGGGGGGGGGGGGGGGGATCTGATTTAAAAAATTTAGGTTAGAAATATGGTCTATACAACTTCTTCAAGTCCTGATACTGGCCTGATTTTCTGAAAGAATGTTTACCCCAATAACCCACACAGTCAACCTTCTCAATAGAATCTGAGGGAAGACCGTGGCAATACTGTTTATAAGGTAAATCCCCAGTAACTATGAGGATCAAATTTATTGTTTCTTTTATGCAACATGCATACATGCATTTTAGACCCGGTAAATGATACTCTTTCCTTAGTCCAGATCTCGTCGAAGACACGCCCTGAGCACTGTCACCAATTTGTGAGAGTTTTTTCAAAACTTAATTGGGAATTCCATCCTCGCACCGCGCTTTATCACATTTACATTTTGATAAAGAGGCTTAAAATCCATTAATCGAGATATCACAGTTCAATGAATGGTGTTTGTTTACAATCCACTGTATGCGGAGAGGAGCCTCAATCCAATAGAGAGAAAAAAAAGTCTCGCAATACATGCATGCTGACACTGTGATACAAAGAAGACTGCAACCTATATCTGTTGACCGCTGTACAGAAATCCTGTGATTATAACAACCAGTAGTGAATTCAGCAGTGAAGGTTCTAATTCCCCCTTCTTGAACTTAGATGACTGCAGAAAATATATTTTTATTCCCAGGCATTTTTCCCCCTTTTAAATCGGCGAAACGCAACCCAAGGTTTTTTCCTTGGAGCACGCCATTTAGGCTTTATAAGTCAATCTATCTTACCAGCGACAGTTGAGACTATGGTAATTAAAATATTATATAGCGCATTCGTTTCGCCATTGGAGTAAACAGAGTTCTCAAAAATAGACATTTCATGTAACAAGTCAAATTCACGATTAGCGTTCAAAATTATCGTATTACATAAAAATGAGTCTCTATTCGCCAAAACCAAAACAAAAAATAAAGTTTCAAGCTCTTTTTGAAATTTATTCAACAAGAAACATGAACCCTCTATTTATTTCCACAGAATTGAGTTCGCAGTCAAGGAGAGATGGCCTTGATACTCCCCGGCCGGATCACCGTCGCTCTTCGCCTTCCCCCCATGTACCTGAGGCTTCTGAGGAGCATGTCCTTCGTGCGAGAGACAGGTCGCCTCCGGGGTGGCCGTCTTCTCCTAAAGTACTTGGATATGCACTTCGACAACTTGGATACATTCGGCTCATTCCCCGCACACATCAGAACCTGCGATTCGAATTTCGAAGATACGTTTTCCCTTCTGATTATCCAGTTAGATTGCGGACAACAAAAAATACCTTTATTCCCGTGCCAGACCAAGAACATATTGTATTATCAGCATCCAATGGTGACATATTTGCAATATTAGAGTATAGCGGAATTCTTCGCGGAATATATACGACACATAAAGCTCATGCGAGAGTCAAAATAAATATGATGAGCGGCGCGGTTAACAATTTGTCCCCAGATGAAGTGCAAAATTGTCCAGTGGGCGAAATTCACCCAATCTTTCCCGAAAGTTTCATTCAAGCTTCAGCAAATAACAATTCTCTACAGTCCGGATGGAATTCTAATAGAGAATGTGACCCTAGTTATTCTTCTTCTAACAGACAACATTCACCTGACCGGACTTTGCCTCAGGATCCTCCCCTTCATGTTGAGGCCAGGTCGCCTCCTGGGTGGCCGCCGTCTCCTAAAGTACTGGGATATACACTTGGACAACTTGGACACATTCGGCTTATTCCTCGCACAAATCAGAACTTACGATTTGAATTTCGTAGATATGTTTTTTCTGCTGGTTATCCAATTAGATTGCGAACAGAACATGGTAAATGTATTCCTGTGCCAGCACAAGAACATATTGTTTTATCAATAACCAATGGTGATATGTTTGCAATATTAGAGCATAGCGGGGTTCTTCGTGGAATATATTCGACAAAAAGAGGTCATGCGAGAATGAAAATGAATATGATGAGCGGCGAAATTGATAATATGACCCCAGATGAAATGCAACTTTGTCCAATAGGCAAGCGTCACCCAATCTTTCCCTACAATTTTATTAGAGCTTCAGCAAACGACGATTCACTACAGTCTGAATGGAATCCTAATAGCGAACGAAACCCTGGTTCTTCTCCTTTCGACAGACGACACTCAACTGACCAGACTTCTCTAGAGAAGCTTTCTCTTCATGCCGAGGACAGGTCGCCTCCTGGGTGGCCGCCATTTCCTGAAGTACTTGGATATACACTTGGACAACTTGGATACATTCGTCTTATTCCCCGCACAAATCAGAACATAATATTCGAATTTCGTAGATATGTCTTTCCTGCTGGTTATCCAATTAGATTGCGAACAGAAGAAATGAACTATATTCCCGTGCCAAACCAAGAACATATTGTATTATTAGCATCCAGTGATGAAATTTTTGCAATATTAGAGTCCAGCGGAAATCTTCGTCCAATATTCACGACGGAACATTCCAAATCGAGAGTTAAATTAAATATCATAAGCGGTGCAGTTGATAATTTGACCCCAGATGAAATTCGAGATTGTCCAGTGGGCAATCGTAACCCAATCTTCCCCTATAATTTTATTAAAACTTCAGCAAATTACGATTCTTTACAGTCTGAATGGAATCCTAATAACAAATATAACCATGGTCCTTCTTCTCCTGAAAGACAACATTCACGTGAATGGACTTCATCTCTGGAGCATCTTCCTAATGCCAAGGCCAGGCCGCCTCCTGGTTGGCCGCCTTCGCCTAAAGTACTTGGATATGCACTTGAACAACTGGGACACATTCGGCTTATTCCCCGCACAAATCAGAACATGCGATTCGAATTTCGAAGATACGTTTTTCCTGCTGGTTATCCGATTCAATTGCGAACAGAAGGAAAGGTCTATTTTCCCGTACCAACCCAAGAACATATTGTATTATCAGTGTCCAGTGGTGACTTTTTTGCAATATTAGAGTATAGCGGGGTTCTTCGTGGAATGTATACAAGAGGTGTACATCATTCGAGAATCAAAATAAATATGATTAGCGGCGCGATCAATAATTTGACCCCAGATGAAATGCGAGATTGTCCAATAGGCAAACGTCAACCAATCTTTCCTAAAAATTTTATTAAAACTTCATCAAATCGCGATTCACTACAGTTTGAATGGAATCCTGATAGCGAACGTAACCCTGTTTCTTCTTCCTTTGGGAGACAACATTCACCCGCCCGAACTTAATTTAGGAACCTTTTTTCTGTGCCGGGTCAAAATCACTTCCGGCCAGGCCTCTTTCTGTTCAAGTACTTTGATGTGCAATAGAACAACCAGTAAAAAAATCACTTAATGTTCCGAAGCAGTTTTATTAAAGCTCTTGCAAATAACGATTCACTAGAGTCCGAAGGGAATCACAGTGGCAAACGTTATCCTGGTTCTCCTTCTTATGCCAGATAACACTCGCCTGACCGGATTATTACTCAGTAAACTCCTCTTCATGCCAGGTCTGAGTCTCCTCTAGGCAGGCCTGCTGCTCACAAGTACTGGGATATGCACTTGGACCACCTGGATATATTCGGATTACTCCCGAGACTATTCAGAACAGGCAATTTGCGTTTCAAAGATACGTTTTACCTGCCGATAAAAAAATCCGATTGCTAGTAGGGAATGGTGAATTTTTCACCACGCCAAATCAAAAATATATTGCGTTTTCAGTATCGAACGGTTACATTTTTGCATTACTGGACTATACTGATATTCTTCGTGAAATATATCATACAGATAGAAATCATGAGAGAATGAATATAAATATGATAAGCGGTGATGTTGAGAATATGATATCAGATAAAATAAGGGAAGGTCATGTAGGCAGATAGTACCCGTTGTTCTCACACCTTTTTATGAAATTTTTCTGCAAATCACCATTCACTGCAGACCGTGTATCATTAATTTGTAACCTTGTAACCTGCAGTTGGATCAGAATTGAATTAAAACATTAAAACAGCATTGTATTTTTTTTCTGCGAATTTTCATTCCGATTGTTATTTCTCCAAGATTATATGTCAATGCAAATAAGAAACAGTAACAAATAACGTACAGTTAAATCTCAACGATGAAATGGGTTTTCTCTTGAGTTGCTGACGTTTTGACTCTAGTTTTGATTTTAATGTATTCAAATTAAACGATAATGAGACTAAACACAGATATTAAAATTTCAATGGAAACAAGAAAACAAAAGTGATTTCACATTTGAATTACCCTTACTTACAGCTACCGCCGCACATTATTCAATTCCTCATTTTTGGAATATCATCTAACTTGTCAGGCTTACACCATTCTCTGGACCGTTGCACTACGCTAAGAACTGCACTAGATGGATTCACCGTTTCTATTCGGTGTGCACTAAGCTGAATTGCAGAATCGACATATCTTTCACGGTTGAAAACGATTTCTGCTGGTTTTGAATTTGAATGGCTACACGCCTGTATGTCGTTATGTCACTTAAATTCGCCTTCTGTCTTCCGTCGACTGAAGATCCGAAAGCGTTTCACGTCGATTCGTAGATCGATCTGGGTGGGTCAATTTAATTTTTCAAATTAGGTTCGATGGTACCGTTATTCGATGCTGGCTCGGTTCGTTCGAACTTGGTAGAAACGCATGATCGTTGATGCAGTTTGAAAGTCGAATTCGGTTGATATCTAATCAAAAATGAGGGTTCGGGTCAATTTACCGCTTGGAAACGTTTTTTCTGGTCAATATTGACCAATTTCTAGCCCAGCTCAGTTTCGCGTCTCATGCTGACGGGCAAGAGAAACTGTGCTTTTTCCTGATTCCGCGGTACTTCCTGTCGGTGCAAGAAGTAGTAAAGCAATGCAATAAGAATTTTGAGTGTGACCGGCTCAAAGGTATGAATGCATAGGTGAGTTAGGGCTTAGTTCTAGTTGACGTAGAATCAAGCTAGCTTTTTATTTTTCGAAGATCAAAAGTTCCTATTTACATTTCACGAAAACTCTATAGATCAACCGCCTTTCTCGGAATCTTTGACTTGCTTAATGTATAATTATGCAGTCTATGTAACTACGATTATTATTGTATTATTATTTTTTAACAATATTAATATTATATCTGTACAGTTGTTGAAAGTATTGAAAAAAATTTCCGGTCATTTTCCGCTTTTGCGGATATAAGAAGAATATTACGCAGCCAGAAGGTAATATTGTGAAACTTGTAAACAGGCTACTTCACGTCAAAGTGAAAAAAAAAACAAGATTATTTGCACATCAATGTATTTCACCTTCGTTTCTTCACTTCAAAAAGAATATCACAGACAAATTACGAAATTCGATGGAACACAACAGCAAAGTAAATCAAGCAACAAAAATTAAAACTTTTGAAATTTTTCAATTTCATCTTCAAAATATTCATTTATAATTCAAACAAAGAAGCATTATCTAAATCAAATTGTTCTTACCATGCGAGGTTCAAAATAAGATAATGTTTTCAATTCACATATTTGGAATTGTAAAAATTTTAAAGGATTAGCCTTTAAAACTAAATAAATTAGAATTCGAAGCCTGAAAAATAATAAAATCTTGAAAAGAGAATAACTTTTCTTCGAATCGTTTCTTAGCCTATTAATTCTTTAATAACGTGGTTCAAACATATCGTAGATATGTTTTCCCTGCTGGTTTTCCAATGAAATTGCGAACAGAACAAGGTAACTATATTCCCGTGCCAGCACAAGAACATATTGTTTTATCATTAACCGGTGGTGACTTTTTTGCAATATTAGAGTATAGCGGGGTTCTTCGTGGAATATTTTCGACAAAAAGAGGTCATCCGAGAGTCAAAATAAATATGATAAGCGGCGCAATTGATTATTTGACCTCAGATGAAATGCGAGATTGTCCAGTAGGCAAACGTCAACCAATCTTCCCTAAAAATTTCATTAAAACTTCATCAAATCGTGATTCACTACAGTTTGAATGGAATCCTGCTAGCAAACATAACCGTGGGTCTTCTTCTCATGGCAGACACCATTCACCTAGTCAAATGATCAAACTAGAAAATTACGATTCCTTACAGCCCAAATTGAATCCTGATACTGAACGTAATACTGGTTCTTCTTCTCATAACAGACACCATTAATTTGGCCAAATAATCAAACCAGAAAATTACGATACACTACAGCTCAAATCGAATCGTCATAGTGAACGTAACCCTGGTTCTTCTTCTCATGAGAGACAATATTCACCTGGCCAAATTCTGATCAAATCAGAACCAACCATTTGAATTTCGAAGATACGTTTATCTTGCTTATAACCCAATTTAAATGCAAATAGATCTTACGTACTATGTCCATGGGCAATACATCAAAATGACTATGCTCGGCTTATTCCTTGCAAAAATCAGAACCAGCGATTTGAATTCAGTAGATAAGTATATTCTGCCTATGAACCAATTCGAATGCGAAGAGATCATGCGAACCATGTGCTCGGGTTAAACCAAGAGTTCCAGTAGAAAAAACTCACCCAATCTTCTCAAAATTTGTATTAAAGCTCTTGTAGATTACTATTCACTAGAGTACTAGGATGTGCACTTGGACAACCTCGATATATTCGAATTACTCCCGAGACAAATTAGAACAGGCAATTTGAGTTCCAGAGATACATTTTTCATGCCGATAAAAAAATGCAATTGCTAGTAGGAAATGGTAAATTTTTCACCACGCCAAACCAAAATTATATTGTGTTTCCAGCATCGAGAGGTGACATTTTTGCTGGACTAGAATATACTGATATTCTTCGTGGAATATGTAGGACAGATAGAAATTATTAGAGAATGAAAATAAATATTATAAGCATTGATGTTCAGAATATAATATCAGATACAATAAGGGAAGGTCATGTAGGCAGATACTACCCATTCTTCCCACACCTTTTTATGAAATTCATTACAAATTACAATTCACTGCAGACCTTGTATCATTAAGTCAACAGAAAAATTGTAAGATAAAACAGAATGATCCTTGTAATCTGTAGTTGGATTAAAATTAAATTAGAACGTTGAAACATAATTGTATTTTGTTCTGCGAATTTTCATTTTAATTGTTTTTCTTTAAATTATATGGCAATGCAAATAACGAACAGTTACGTACGAGATAATGATTTTTATTATTCATAAAACTGTGAAAAAGCTCTAATTACAATAAAAAACCGGAGGTTCACCGTGCAAAATTAATTCTATTTATTTGTTCAGTATTGTGGGATCATCATTATCATCTCATTTATTCAAAAATGTTTCCTTTTCCGGCTGCCTTGTTACCGTTAAATCTCAATGATGGAAAGGGTTTTCTTTCGAGTTGCTGACGTACTGACTTTAGTTTTGATTTTAATGTATTCAAATTAAACGAAAACGAGACCGAAAACAGATAGTAAAATTTCAGAAGAAGCGAGAAGACAAAAGTGATCTCACATTCGACTTACCCTAACTTATAGCTACCGCCGCAATTCATTCGATTTCTTGTTTTTGGAATATCATCTAACTTGTCAGGTTCACACCATTCTCTGGAACTTTGCAGTTCGCTAAAAACTGCACTGGACGGATTTGCCGTTTCTATTCGATGTGCTCTAAGCTGAATTGGAGAATCGGCACATCTTTCACGAAAGAAAACAATTTCTGCTGGTTTTGAATTCGAATGACTACACGCATGTACGTCGTTGTGTCACTTAAATTCGCGTTCTGTCTTTCGTCGACCGAAGATGCGAAAGTGCTTCACGTCCATTCGTAGATCCATCTGGGTGGGTCAATTTCATCTTCAAAATATTTAATTATAATTCGAAAAAAGAAGCATTGTCTAGTTCAAATTGTTCTTATCATGCGAGGTTCAAAATAAGTCAATGTTTTGAATTCACATATTCGACATTGTAAAAATTTTAAAGGAGTAGCCTTTAAAATTAAATAAATTAGAATTCGAAGCCTGAAAAATTAGAAAATCTTGAAGCGAGAACGACTTTCCTTCGAGTCGTTTCTTAGCCTATTAATTCTCTAATAAAGTGGTTCAAATATCTTTGCTGGCATCTTTACTGTGAAAAATGATAGAACCTATGTCCTTTTGCAGTGGGTTTGCCTGAAGAAAAGTATGGCGAACGGGCGAATGGGTGTATGGATAAACAACGGAGCAATACTACAATCATGAAAAATGTAACTTCGAAGCATGGGCAACTGAAATTCCTTTAGTATCAAAGGTTCCCAGTTTTGATAATTGGATAAATTTGAATTTCAGGGTTGTAGAATTTTCCAATATCAAGTCAGGAGCCAGCTTTACGTCGTGCAATAGGATGAACCATGAATGCATTGGATTTTTTTTCTGAATTTTTACTTACATACATAAAATACTACTTCATACTAACAACTTAATGTTGAGATAAATTTTATAAATAATTTATTATTGTTTTAGCAATTTTTTCCTAGAGTGGAGATAGAAAGTCATGGGTTTTTCAAAAATTTCCTAATTTTTGTCCAATTTTCAATTAGAGGAAGGTGATAGTTTATTATTGTCAACGAGAATAATTTTCTAAACAATTTAGTATATGATCAGCGTTTCAGCTCGGATTTGAGCCATTCTCAAGATCTGAAGTCGAGTAATTGTCGGAAAAACATTAATAATAAACTGATGTAACGTCAATTTTTTCGTAGTCATCAAGATAAAAATTTTGAGTAAAGACATTCCAGTTTTGAAAAAAATCAAAATATATATCTTCAAATCTCTAGTGAGATATTAAAGATCCACACATGTGTACTACATTTTTAAAAATGAGACGAAAGCAACAGTTAATGACGATGACATAAACATACACTAAAACATTTAATTTTTTACATTTAATTCTTTAATTTGGATTTGATCGACAACAGTCTAAAAACTGAGTTTTGGTTTTGGTTACCACGAAACCAATATTATTGATTGTAGAGTTAGCTTATGCTTGGGAAAGAGCTTATTCATTACAAGGGTAATTGACAAATTGAAGGCAAACTTAAAGTCCCAGTAATATCACATTAACTTGGAAACTCGTACTATTTTTTTTTTGTAATTTAATAAATACCTATATATATAATACCTATACCTAAAAATGATAAGTTCTTTTTTTCATTTCTGTTCCTATTCACTGTAATTTAGTATGAGAAATCCCGAAACCTGATTACCGTACTGCGTCCCAACCTCACTTTGCACAAGGATAAACTGATTTTCTCCTTTTTTTAGACAGTAACCTGAAAAATGCTTAACGTGTCAAGTTTGTAAATTTGAGATGAACACAAATTTAATGTGTGCACATTTTTTAAATCAAATTAATATTACTGTATAAAGCTTGAAGTCTGTCCCTCGATTCTCGTATTTTCAGACGTCATTACCGTACGTATTTCTGTTTAGTAAAATATTGTAGTTACAATCGAGTGATAAACACATAAATATTAGGCGTATCGTTTAATACAAGATTCTATAAACTTGAGCGTGAAATATTAACTCTTTTTTTGTGAATCTGATATCTGAACTGAAAAATTCATTTTGACATCAAAAACGTCATTCCCGTACGTGTGTTAAAAAACATTTTCGGAGTGAATGAATATTATATAAACCATACCGTTACTTGCTCCGCGGTGTTTTCTTCCATAAGTAGGTGCCTTTTTATGATTAAAATCTGTTTTTTTTTTATAAAGATTAAAAAAGGCTGAACTTCATAATTTTTCTCGTATCATTACCGCACGGTGCAATAGGAGAGCGTACGACTGCTTATATGCGCGTGCGCGTGGAACAGGTGGGCCGGTTTGTTGACCGTTTCCTCATCTCTATTTATAAATATACAGATCTCATGAAGTGAGCTAAATAAGTCAATTAGAAGGGAAGAGATGTGTTGGAAATTATATTACAGCACAGGAAGGTGGATTTGTCATTACAGCTAAAATGTGCTAAGATTCTAATATAAAAATGATAGAAAATAAGTAATTTAATGTATTTTTCGTTACACCTGTTGAATTTTCATGAGATCATATTTTCAATTTTGATAAAAATGGAAGCATGACTTATTACTCAGTTACTCAATTAGTATGTGACACGATGTCATAAATGGATTTTAATACATTTTAAAGGCCGTGTTTCACGTACGAATTTCATAATTATTTCATATTTTCCTAGCTGCCCCTTTAGGATTTTAAATTTTTGGATGTGATAGGATCAATTTCCGTGATAAAATATTTGATTCCTAATAACAAGGTGATTGCCACTGTGGGTGCTAAAATTTGCCTACGATTTGACAATAACCCAAATATACTTAGTTTGGGCATAAAATTATCTACATGTACACCTGGTGTAGAGTGAATTGCCACAGTATAATTGACTTTGTTATCGCAGATGAAAGACTATGAGAGCTAGTAAAAGATACAAGAGTTACGAGCGGTTATGAACGCAATACTAATCTACCATCTAGTCTCTAAAATAAACTGGGGTCAGGGCTTGAGAAGAAAGAGAACCAAAAAAAAAAAAAAAAAAAGAGAAACAAACTCGAATCAAGATTGAGAATTTATAGAAACCGGAAGTGGGAATAGATTTTCCGAATAAGATAAGCGAAAGGACAGATGAGGCAACTTGGAAGGCGCTAATAGTGTGATACGTAATGAATAAGGTTTGTGGTACTTGATAAATGTTTACAGAGTAATTTTCACTCAATAGATTTAAACTTTGTACCCGAAAAATGTCCCAAGAAATGAAACATGGCCTTTATGTGTAGAACTCATGCTACCAACATTATTTTTAAATTATTTAGACAGTTAATAATTTTATGCATGAAGCTACAAGTTTTCAAGTATTTTTTAGCTAATATTAAATTGTTCAAATGATTATTCTTGTTTGAACGCAATATTCGCACCAGATATTCTTTTTATAAACTTTTGAAAAAAGACCCAAATCTAATGTGTTAACACCGAGGTAGACGAATTCGCTCACCACTTCCAGCTGAGTCTGTGCGTAGAAGAATTTGTATTCACATCGCCGAACTTTGCGGTATACCATTACTTTTCACTTTGCTTAGTTGACCGTTAGAAAATTGCCCATACAGTATGGCGCGATAAGGTTAATTTTTGCTCGCGAGTCAGCCTGAGAGTAAGCGAATACGACTATATGCTCGGCATAATCACGCAGGGTAACGTCACCTAAGCGATCTATTGAAATTCCATGCATAAGGGGATTTCTCAAGTACTCTTTTAGATCATGTATCAAAAGCGCTAAAAGGAGAGGACTGAGGATCTCTCCTTGAAGCACCACAAAAGTGACCTTAACGGAGGAAGTCAGACTCTTGTAAGTACGAATGGACATGTTAGCGTTATCATAGAGATTTTGTATAATTCGTATAAGTTAAGTGGACATGCCTATCCTTAGAAGTTTTCGCTATAGATCGCAGGGGTTTACTGAGCCAAAAAACTTTTTGAAATCTATGTAAAGAGCAAAAATTCGTCACTTCGTGATAGGGAAATGAATCTGAATTGGAAGATATAGTTTAAAAATATGATCTATACAACTTCTTCCACGCCTAATACCGGCCTGATTTTCTGAGAGAATGTTTACCTCGTTAACCCACGAAGTGAGCCTTGTCAACAGAATCTGAGAGAAGATCTTAGAAATACTGTTTACAAGGGCAATTTTCCCGGTAGGTATAAGGAACAAATTTATTGTTCCTTTTATGCAACATAAATACATGCATTTTAGACCAGCTAGATGAGACTCTTTCCTTAGTCCAGATCTCATCCAAGAGGCGCCCTAAGTACTGTACCCAAATCTATCTTATCAGCGGCAGTTGTGAATTTTGTAATTAAATTATTATTTAGCGCATTTATTTCGCCGTTAAAGTACACAGAGTTTTTAAGAATAGCCTTTTTGTGCAAGGAGTCAAATGTGTTCTCTTAAATTCAAACACAGTGAGCCTCAATCATTTTCAACCTGTCAGTTCCGTGACACATCTTTTCTCTACAGAATCATTTTTTGATGACTTTCAGGTATTTTATACCAAAACCAAGAATGAAGTTTCAAGCTCTTTTTGACATTCGTTTAACAAGAAACATGAATCCTTTATTTCTTTTCGCAGAATTGAGTTCGCAGTCAAGCAGAGATTGCCCTGATACTCGCCGCCCGATTCACTGTCGATCTTCTCCTTCCCGTCATATACCTGAGGCTCCTAAGGAGCATCCTTTTCGTGCGAGGGACAGGTCGCCTCCCGGTACTCCTTCTTCTCCTAAAATACTTGGATACACACTTGGACAACTTGGATACATTCGACTTATTCCCCGCACGAATCAGAATCTACGATTCGAATTTCGAAGATACGTTTTTCCTGCTGATTATCCACTTAGAATGCGAAAAATTAGAAATACCTTTATTCCTGTGCCAAACCAAGAACATATTGTATTATCGGCATCCAATGGTGACATTTTTGCAATATTAGAGCATAGCGGGGTTCTTCGTGGAATATATTCGACACATAAATCTAAATCGAGAATTAAAGTGAATATGATAAACGGTGCAGTGGATAATTTGACTTCAGATGAAATGCGAGATTGTCCAGTGAGTGCAAGTCATCCAATCTCCCCCACAACATTCATTCGAGCTTCAGCAAATGACGATTCACTAAAGTGTGAATGGAATCCTAATAGCGAACGAAAGCCTGGTTCTTCTTCTTTTGACAGCCAATACTCAACTGACCAGACTTCTCCTCAGGAGCTTCCTCTTCATGCCGAGGCCAGGCCGCCTCCTGGGTGGCCGCCTTCTCCTAAAGTACTTGCATATACACTTGAACAACTTGGATATATTCGGCTGATTCCCCGCACAAATCAGAACCTGCGATTCGAATTTCGAAGATACGTTTTTCCGGCTGGTTATCCAATTAGATTGCGAACAGGACCTAATACCTATATTCCCGTGCCAGGCCAAGAACATATTGTGTTATCAGCATCTAGTGATGAAATTCTTGCAATATTAGAGTATAGCGGAATTCTTCGTGCAATATGCACGACACAAAATTCTAACTTGAGGGTTAAAGTAAACATGAAAAGCGGCGCAGTCGATAATTTGACCCCATATGAAATGCGAGATTGTCCAGTAGGCGCACGTCACCCAATCTTCCCCTACAATTTTATTAAAGCTTCAGCAAACTACTATTCGCTACAGTCTGAATGGAATCCTCATAACGAACGTAACCTTGGTCCTTCTTCTTCGGACAGACAAAATTTACCTGCCCGGACCTAATCTCAGGACTATCATAACGTGACTAAAAGACACCTTTGATTCCTTCAATTCCATATTTCCAAATTAGTTTATTCCTTCCAGTAGTTTATAACTGTCCAGTATCATCAGTTCTTAATTTTTGAAATATTTCTCAATATTTCTCAAAGGATATAATCGAATGTTCGAAATGGATGTTCAAAAACAAAAAAACAAAAAATTATGAAAATAATAAAAATTTTGAAATAAAAAACATAACATCGACTTCCTATCCGTCCAAAAAATCTGGACGACGAGCCATAGCCAAAAACTAAAATATAATACAGTTTATGATTTGAAGTCAGATTTAAATCTTACAAGAAACTGGCAATTACAACAAAAAGTTAATTTTTTGTACTTTCCTATAGGGGACACAACACTTTGCACTTTATTAGATAGGCAAAGATATCTCTAAATTGAATAGCCTCAGTTTCCAACCATAAAGAAACATTATAGAATTAAAATCAAAAATTAAAATCGATTTAGTTAATTGAAATTACTATCAAATGTTTACTTTTAGCAAATGAACTAACACATGTTTTTTGATTCCTGAAATAAAATATTCTAACCTATTCAACAAATACGTTAAGTTTCGACTAAAAAAGAATAATTTCTTGTCTCAATTTTCGAATCACTATTTAGTCCTTCAAATTTCTTGACCAATAAAATTCTTGCTGAGATTATATTCTCAAAGAATGTATTCAGTGAATCCATGTAACGTAGAGTTTACTATTATGTACTATCGAAAATATGATATGGCGAGATGTCATTTGGAGATTTCAAGTGCACGTTATGTAATTTAATATTTTGAAAGAAACCTAATTTTTATACAATGACATTTGCGGCTACTTTCACGGCCATTTATTAACTGGAATAGGGGTAGTTTAAATACAAATAAACCTTTATTACACCAATTATATGCAATATTCAATGACATAGCATTAAATGAAAAATTTCAATTTATGTTACTCAATCAAAAAAAAAAAAAAAATGAAATTCAATGTAAATAACATTTAATATTTTGAAAAAATTTAATTCGTCCATAATCAATCAGTCAGTTTACAAAACAAAAACCCTCAAACAATTATTTTCATTAAAAAATTCAAATAATTTCTACTTGCTATATTTTTCAATGTTGAAATTTCATTTTTGAAAATTTCAATTATTAATAACCTTTTATCTTTTATCTTCTAAACAAAATGAAACTCATGAACGTTGTACACATAATTTTTTAAATTGAAACCAGATATTAATATATACGTAATAATGTAACATAAACAGCATTAAACAATTATTTTCATTCAAAAATTCAAATAACTTCCACATTGTATATATTTTTTCCGTTTGAAATTTCATTTCTATACATTTAATTTATTAAAGACCTTCAAAACTAATTCCAGAAAAAATTAAATATGTGTACATATTAATTACTCATTTTACCATTCGAAAAATCAATAAACTGTTATTTTCATCAAAACATTCAAATAATTTGTACTTTATATTTTTCTGAAAATGTGAATTGATGATAAGCTTTTAAACTAATTCCATAGAAGAAGAAATTTGTGTACATGGAATATAGAAAGTATCACTTAGGTACGTGTTTCACAACGTCAAAAAAATTTACAAAAATTACACAATTGGAATGGAGTTTTTTCAAACATAATTAATCTTTTAGTATAAAAATTAGAGACAATATTCAATTACATATTGGTTTACCAGTTTGGAAAACAGATTGGTACAACATTCAAGTCAAAAAGACAAATTTTTCTAGGATAGTTTGAATGTCAAAAAAAAATTTCATTTCAAATCATGAAAGATGACTTTTCCATTATAAAAGATGACTTTTCAACCAAAAAAGTTGAATTTTCTACAAAACAGTTCATTTTTAACCAAGATGACTTTTCTATCACGAAAGATGAATCCTCAGCCAAACAGATGAACTTCCAATAAGCAAAGTTGAATTATGAACCAAATAATTAAATTTTGAACTGAAAAGGATATTTTTTGCATCAAAAATGGAATCGTTCAATTTTCAGTTGAAAAAATTAATTTCCAATAACAACAAAAAATGAATTTTTGAACAAGTAGCTAAATCCTTAACCAAAAAGATGAATGTTCTACAAACCGGACTATGTTTCTAAATAAAAAGAGGATTTTTCAATAAGATACATGAATTTTCTACCAATCATTCATTTTTCAACTTATGAATAATACATTTTCAACCAAAAACGGAACTGTTTAATTTTCGGTAGAAAATTTCATTTTGCACAAAAAATATGAATTTTCAACTGAAATGATGGATAATGAACAAATAAAAGGCATTTTTTGAAAAGCAGTTAAAATTTAAACTCTTGAATGAAAATATATTATTTTGAACGAAACAGTTGCATTTTTCACCAAAAACGATGAAGTTTCATCCTGCAAAATTAATTTTCTACCAGAAAAAACTTATTTCGTTCACCTAACTTAGATACACATCATTTTTTGATATACATTCAGTGGAATGATACCTTTTTCAGGGTAACTGCGAATATAGATTAATGTAGAATAATGAATAATTATTAAAAGAACCATTACAAAAAATGAAATTCGTACTTCATTTTGCAATATCTGAATAACAAATTCCGGACCAAAGTAAAGGAATTGAAGAACACACAGTTAATGTAATAGAGTTGAACATAATATAGAAAAGTTCGCGTTTTGGACACATGAACTTGAATCGAGTGCAAAGCGCGAGGCACGTGATGATAATATTGAATCTTTGTTGAAAATTCGCTTTTTTGGTTAAAAATGATCTTTTGCATTAAAAAATTCAACTATTGTAGTTTCAGATTCATCATTTGGAATGAAATCTCATTTCTCCGTTGTAAAGAAGATTTTTTAATCGGGATTAGGGTCGATAACATTTTTTTTTGTTCTGCAATCAATCGAAAGAGATAATATTTCTTTTTAATGAAGGAGGTGTTTAGGGTTGAGAATCAACTACTTAGTTTAGAGTTGAACTGCATTTTAAAAAATTTGTTTTTTAGATGATTTATTCTTTTAGTTGAAGAACGTGCGATTTGATTCAAAGTTCAACTTTTTTTGTAAACAAAATTTGCTTTTGCTTGAATGTTCAACTGTATTATTCATGCACATGATTGTTTGTTCAAAACTGTATATGTAAGCATTCAGTGTAGTCAGAAAATAATCTTTCAATACAAAGTAATCCTGAGATTTCGGATTAATTCAGGTAATCCAAGTTATCCACTTGTAATCCAGGGTAATCCATTTTCGATCCAGTTAAGTCGAAGTGATTTACATAGTCTGAGTAATTAGCATGCAATCAAGAGTAATACAAATAATTCGAATTAATTCACACTGTTAACCCAAATGGTTTACAAACAGAGTTAAAACTGTTTTTTTTGTTTGAGACTAATTTTTTCAACTGAAAAATCCAACCATTCCATTTTTAGTCGAAAATTTTTTTTTTTAGCTGAAAATCAATTTATTTTGTTGAATTTTTATTCAGTCATAGTCCATCTCAACTAATTGTCATATTCTCTTGTCTTTGCATTTTTTTGTGCGTAAAAATACACTTTTTTTAAAAAGCGTTTAACTTTCTCATTTTATGCTATGCCAATAAAAGTACACGCAATTATGAAACTTTGAGCAAATATGATGTGATAATAATTTCTGCAAGTGAGTCACTAAGAACCAACACGTATCTATCTCTCGAGCGCTTTGGAAGACTATTTACAAAACGAGGCAGTTTCGTGGAGGAAATTTCCACGTGGCAAATTGACTTATAGTAATCTGATGACGTTTAGTAAACTTAGCAGTACACATATTCCAGAATACTCTTTTGAAATTTACAAAATCCATTCAATCCCGGAGGAACAATGAAGATCGCCAGCTACATTCTACTTCTTGAGTTTTCAGTTCATCTGGATTTTGTTGGTAAGTTTATTCAGGTTGACCATACTAATACTTTTTATGTTTATATCCACTTCCTGAGGCTAATGAATTTTATCCTACGTTGTCTCTAGCCTTTTGCAAGTTGTTTGGAAATGAAGTTTTTGAGGTACACGTATTTTTTGGAACTTTTCCATTCAACTATGATGAAATAACAAATTTTCAAAAATCATCAAAAAGTACACACAAAGTAGTACACACAAAAAGTACACAATGATTTTCGCTTGGGGGACATTGGTCCCCCGCAGGATCCGTGTAGGGTTATGAAAATATTTCCCTTCTCGAGCAGTTCAAAAGCTGCTCAAGCAAACTTGAAGAAAAGAAATTTTGTAATTAGAATACTAAATATCATTTTATTTTACACGCAGAATGTTGAAGGGCTTTAATCATATGTTCATTCATTTCAACTATGTAAAAATATATGTTCCATGAAAAACTTCAAATATTGACATTTTTTATTTAGAAGTAATGCAAAATATTTTAAAAATAATTAGTGATGTATAGGTATGAAACATTGGAATTCTCTATTAGAAATTCTTAGTTACTTACAGTGGGACACGTGAGGGAGGTTTGAATATGATTGGAGGACAGATTTTGTGACCGCTACTATCACTGTAGGATTTATATTCAAATACAATATTTGAATGCTCGCCTTCAACAGTTTAAGCAATTACTGCTATATAAAGGTTATAGATCTTAGGTTGGCGGCAGTGGAAGATAGTGGAAGATGGCACAACTATTTGAATCCTGCCTTCGCTCATCTTGAAGTAATGGTCAAAGTTAAATATCCTAAAAAATCAGGCTAAATTTGGTTTAAAAAAATATTGACGAATCGAACCAAGGAGCATCGTGCGATTTCTGAAATGCCAGAGATCCATTCATTTTATTTTCACGGTTGACTTTTGTTCATTGCAAAATCTGCAACGTCACAAGATATATGCTCGAATGAATGAAACTGCAAATTCTGTAGCAAGTAATTATCAGTTTCAGTATATAAAATTGAAAATTCATCCATTTCTATTTGTTCTTTGCAGAATTAAGTTCACAGGACGATTCATCTCTTGTACTTCCTCCTAAGAAAAGGTGGTATTTTTCTTCAGGCCAATCTTCTTCGAGTCACGAAAACCAACAAGTTGTGTGGGGTGAGGAACTTTATTTTTGAAGTAAATTGTTGCTACTACTATGAATGTTGCACCCCAATCACTCCATTTTCAAAATTTTCAAAATTTACCAAAAATACGCTATATTTTCAGTTGTGAAAAAGAATTCGTTTGAATATAATCAACACAAAAGGTTTACAATTGTCAATCTAACACTTCTTTAGTATATGTTATGCTAAAATCTCACCAATTTCTTCTCACCGTAAAGTCGCGTTTCCTTGCATGGAAATATTTTATCATTCATTTCGAAGATAATAATTTTAAAGATTTCATTAAAAGGACTGAATTTCAAAAGTCGTCGTGCAAAATGACAGTTTGATATGCAAAATTCTGAAATAGTTTAATTCTTAGGTTTCTAAATTAAGCTGTCAAGGCTAAAAAAAGCCTAACCGCACCTTTAGTGGAAACATTTTTACATTTTCAATATGGAAACCTTCACGCCGAATACACCAGTTCCCATTAGATCACTGAAGTGAAGCAGTGTTGGGCGCGGTTAGTACTTGGATGGGTGATCGCTCGGGAATGCTGCGTGCTGTTGGCCCGTCGTAGGTGTGGTTAGCCCACACTTGTAGTTATTTACTAGAAGAAACCATCCACCTAGAAACACTACCCGAATCGGGTAGTGCCACGCCTACCCAGAAAGGGAAATGGCTTAATGGTATAAATAATTAGTTTTATGTAAAATGTAACCTTGTCGGTTTTCATCAAATTCCCACGTTTTGAGACTCCCCGAGTCAGCGAAACCGTTTTTTACGAATGTGCCTGTCTGTATGTCTGTCTCTATGTCTGTGTGTAGTCTGTATATCTCTAATTTCTAGCTGGTGAGATGAAATTAGATACCATGGTCCAGAACACATATTAGAGACATTCAAGACAAAATCAGGACCAAATAGTTTAACCCCGGGTCGATTCTGGTTTATCCATCGAAAATGTTTTAAAATAATTCCATTTTTCCCCAGAACTACACTAGATATGAAAAAGATCTTGCAAATCGAAATTGAGCATCTCAAAAAGATAAATAGATTTTATTGAAATCAATTTTTCATAAGACGCATATTTGTTACGGACAAACTATGCAAGATACGGAAAAAATTAACCGACAAACATGGTTCATCCGAAAAAGATCTACAATTTTCTTGCATATCATTTTTTGACACGACGCGCAGTTTCTTCAATAATCGTGAAAAAATAAATTAAAAATCTCAAATATAAAAGTTTGGAAAAACCTCACGGACTACGAAGAAAATCGTCAAATGTTTTTCAACTCAATTCACCTAATATTTCCCCTTGTCGATAAAATGTACAAATATGAATTTTTTCCTTACGGCAAATACTTTTTAAACCTCATGGGGCTTGCGCAACCTCTACATCTAAATATAATATAAGAAAATGCATTACATTTTTTTGTGGATTTGAAAAAATTTGGGGGCAAAAAAATAAAAACATGTTCACTACTTTTTTTTGGACTTCCCATTTTGTATCGTGAAACTTATGTTTTGAAGAAAAACCAAACTTTCAGCCAAATCAGAGCTCCTTTTGGCCTCGTATCTTTTAAATTATAGGAATATCCGTACTTTCATCAAATATGAAATAAGAAGTAATGATAAGTAATTTTTATTATCGCTGAGCAAAAAAATAACTGTTTAGCCTCCATCATTTTTTCTCAATATAAACCGTTTGCAATTAACAGCGTTACACAAACAAATTAATTTTTCAACAAAACTGATTTATTTGTATTGTTCTATTTCAGAACGTGTTGCTCAAAAAAATATGAAACTTGCAAATTTTCTATATCGAGGTGAGATCTCTTGGAAGCCCAAAGAAATCTTCCGATCTGATAAAAACTTCTCTCCGTGAACTTTTGTTACAGAATTGATATTTTAAGAGGAAATCATCCAGACTCTTCAATTGTTCATAAAAAATCATCCAGGCCAACGAATGTCGTCATTTTTCCTGAAACTGCTGAAAACCCTATATCTACCATTAATAAAATTGTTTTGTTTTCGTAAACTCTCTTGGTTTACTGTTTATCACAACTGTTATAAATAAAAATCTTCAGTGATCAGAATTCATTGGACAAAATTTCTTGTCAATCTTTAAGACAACATGAAACCTTGTACTCTAGCGACATTTTCTCGTACAGCAATTCATTACTCATTCACATCCTTATAAACAATATACTCGTATTTTCCATAAATCTACGCTTCCTTACAAGCCACGATTTTCAGAAGTTATTCGCAATAACCTTCCTTTTAAATATAAATTTTGCCACGAACTGTATCATTTTTTCTGTTAGCATTTTCACTATTCACTCCTTATCGTTCATAACTATTGTTATTGACGAATCCCCTCAATCAAGAAGATAATTTTTTTTTAAATTTTATATTAATCTTTGGTACGGGAAAATATCATCAAAGTGAAAAGTTTTACTATGTGCTAACGATTAATAGGAAAATCGAAAAATCGATTTCCTTCAGGTTTCTTGTTGATAACAACAGATATGAACAATAAGGAGCAGGTATCCAAAATGCTCACTAAGATAATAATCATACTGCTTAAGGTAAAATTAACGTTATAAAAGAAGATTTTCGCTAATAACATAGAAATGATGGCTTGTAGGGCAGCGTAAATTGATGAAAAATACATTAATCATAAGGCTGTGAATAAACAATGACTCGCTGTACGAGAAAATGTTACGAGAGTAAAAAATGATATCTTGTGTCAGAGATTAGTAGAAAATTTTCAAAAAAATCAATTCTGATTTTATAAACAATGAAGCAAGAGAGTTCATGAAGAGTTTAATAATATTATTAATGGTAGGTATAGGGTTCACAACAGTAGGCATAGGTTTTACAACACTGACTGACCTTGATTTTTATTAACAAATTGAGAAAAGACGATTTTCTCTTCAAAAAGACAATTTTTCAACAAAAATTTTCAGCATTCGAAAAAATTTTAAATACTTGTAGGTATTTCCAAGAACTATAGAATATATATAGTTAAAAGTTTGTCATAAGGACAACCGCAGGATTTGGCCGGGAGCGGGTGCTAATCTGAAAAACTGCACCCCCTCCCAGCGAAATTGCGGTAAAATTTCAGCTGTTACCACGTCTCACGACCGTGAGATAGTTGGTTACAGTCTGCGATGAATTCAATAAGATGATCCGGCAAAAGTCTCGTGCACCCTGCGGACACGGAGCGACCCAAGGACGACAGTTTAGACTGTGGTAATTAAATTATTATAGACACCATTTATTTTGGCGTTGGAGTATACAGATTTCTCAAAAATAGACATTTCGTGTAATGAGTCAAATTTACGGTTAGCATTCGAAATTATTTTATTATATAAAATGAGTCTCTATTCACACTTGCGTCGATCGGCATGGAATACGAGATATCAACCCAAACTGAATTTAGAATAAATTCCAATAATTGGAAGAGAAAAATGTGTTCTCTTAAATTCAAACACAGTAAGCCTCAATTATTTCCAACCTGCCAGTTCTGTGGCACAACTTTTCATTACAGAATCCTTTTCTTATGATTTTAAAGTATTTTATACCAAAACCAAAAATAAAGTTTGAAGCTCTTTTTGGAATTTTTTCAACAAGAAACATGAATCCTCTACTTCTTTCCGCAGAATTGAATTCACAGTCAAGCAGAGATTGCCTTGATACTCCCCGGCCGGATCACTGTCGCTCTTCTCCTTCCCGTTATATACCTGAGGCTCCTGAGGAGCATGTCCTACGTGCAAGAAACAGGTCGCCTCCTGGGTGGCCGCCTTCTCCCAAAGTACTTGGATATACAATTGGACAACTTGGACACATTCGGCTTATTCCTCGCACAAATCAGAACCTACGATTCGAATTTCGTAGATATGTTTTTCCTGCTGGTTATCAAATAAGATTGCGAACAGAGCAAGGTAACTATATTCCCGTGCCAGCACAAGAGCATATTGTTTTATCAGTAACCAATGGTGACATTTTTGCAATATTAGAGCATAGCGGGGTTCTACGTGGAATATTTTCGACAAAAAGAGGTCATCCGAGACTAAAAATCAATATGATAAGCGGCGCAGTTGACAATTTGACCCCAGATGAAATTCGGGATTGTCCAGTAGGCCATCGTAACCCAATCTTCCCTTACAATTTTAGTAGAGCTTCAGCAAATGACGATTCACTACAGTCTGAATGGAATCCTAATAACGAAGGAAACCGTGGTTCTTCTCCTTTTGACAGACAACACTCAACTGACCAGACTTTTCCACAAGAGCTTCCTCTTCATGCCGAGGACAGGTCGCCTCCTGGGTGGCCGCCTTCTCCACAAGTACTTGGATATACACTTGGACAACTTGGATACATTCGGCTTATTCCCCGCACAAATCAGAACATAATGTTTGAATTTCGTAGATATGTTTTTCCTGCGGGTTATCCAATCAGATTGCGAACAGAACAAGGTATCTATATTCCCATGCCAGCGCAAGAACATATTGTATTATCGGCATCCAATGGTGACATTTTTGCAATATTAGAGTATAGGGGGATTCTTCGTGGAATATATACGACATATAAATCTAAATCCAGAATCAAAGTGAATATGATAAGCGGTGCAGTGGATAATTTGACTTCAGGTGAAATGCGAGATTGTCCAGTGGGTGCAAGTCATCCAATCTTCCCCGCAACATTCATTAAAGCTTCAGCAAATAATGATTCACTACAGTCGGAACGGAATCCTAATAGCGAAAGTAACCCTGGTTCTGCTCCTTCTGACAGAAAACACTCACCTGACCAGGCTTCTCCTCAGGAGCTTCCTCTTCATACCGAGGCCAGGCCGCCTCCTGGGTGGCCGCCTTCTCCTAAAGTACTTGGATATCCACTTGGGCAACTTGGATACATTCGGCTTATTCCCCGCACAAATCCGAACATACGATTCGAATTTCGTAGATATGTTTTTCCTGCTGGTTATCGAATGAGATTGCGAACAGAACATGGTAACTATATTCCCGTGCCAGCAGAAGAACATATTGTCTTATCAGTAATCAGTGGTGACTTCTGTGCAATATTAGAGTACAGCGGGGTTCTTCGTGGAATATTTTCGACAAAAAAAGGTCATCCGAGAATCAAAACAAATATGATAAGCGGCTCAAATGATAATTTGACCTCAGATGAAATACGAGATTGTCCAATAGGGAAACGTCAACCAATCTTCCCTAAAAATTTTATTAAAACTTCATCAAATCGCGATTCACTACAGTTTGAATGGAATCCTGATAGAAAACGTAACCTTGGGTCTTCTTGTCATGGCAGACACCATTCACCTGGCCAGATAATCAAACCAGAAAATTACGATTCACTACAGCCCGAATGGAATCCTCATAGCGAACGTAACCCTGGTTCTTCTTCTCATAGCAGACAACATTCACCTGGTCAAATAATCAAACCTGATAAATACGATTCACTACAGCCCGAATGGAATCCTCATCGCGAACGTAAACCTGGTTCTTCTTCTCATGGCAGACAACACTCACCTGGCCAAAAAATCAAACCAGAAGATTACGATTCCTTACAGCCCGAATGGAATCCTCATAGCGAACGTAACCCTGGTTCTTCTTCTCATGGCAGACACCATTCACCTGGCCAAATAATCAAACCTGAAAATTACGATTCACTACAGCCCGAATGGAATCCTCATAGCGAACGTAACCCTGGTTCTTCTTTTCATGACAGACAACATTCACCGAGCCAAATTCTGATCAAATCAGAACCAACGAATTGAATTTCAAAGACACGTTTTTCTGCCTATAACCCAATTTAAATGCAAATAGATCATACCAACTATGTGCTTGGGCAATAGATCAACTTGGCTATGCTCGGCTTATTCCTTGCAAAAATGAAAACTAGCGATTTGAATTCCGCAGATACGTTTATTCTGCCTATGAACCAATTAAATTGCGAAGAGATTACGCGAACTATGTACTCGGGCTGAACCAAGAATATTCTGTATTATCAATATCTAGTGGTGACGTTTTTGCATGATTAATATACTGGGACCCTTCATGGAATATATAGGACAGCTGAGAACGATTCTCGAATAAAAATAAATATAAAGATCGGCATAGTTAATAATTGGACTGCAGATGAAATAAGGTTTTTTCTAGTAGAAGAAAATCACCCGATCTTCCCAGAAATTTTTGTTAAAGCTCTTGTAGATTAAGATTCACTAGAGTCCGAATGGAATTCCAATGGCAAAATTCTTCTTCTTCTTCTTCTTCTTATGCCCGACAACACTCACCTGACCGGATTTCTCCTCAGCAGCCACCTCTTCGTGCCAGGTCCAAGTCTTCTCCAGGCAGGCCTGCTGCCCGCGAAGTACTAGGATATGCACGTGGACGACCTGGATATATTCGAATTACTCCCGAGACAAATTAGAACCGGCAATTTGAGTTTCAAACATACATTTTTCCTGCCGATAAAAAAATTCAATTGCTAGTAGGAAATGGTAAATTTTTCACCACGCCAAACCAAGAATAAATTGTGTTTCCAGCATCGAGTAGTGA
>CAKNXH010002035.1:392040-421849 GCA_932178445.1 Andricus quercusramuli | reverse complement strand
TCGATATTTCGAATAGTTTTCGAGATATCGATTTCTTCATGTTAAAATTATTGACTTTTGTTTTGCGTTAACACAATTTCGGAATATCGATTTCGATGAGATTTTTTACCAGAAATACGGATCTATAATTTTTAATCGATATCTGAAATAGTTTTTGAGATATCGATTCTTCTGTTAAATTAAATAATCGAATAATAAAGGTCTCACCCAGCCCTTTCCAATGTCTAGTGGGAAACGGGAAGGCATTCCTGTGATTGGTCACATAAATAATGAAAGGTCACACCCCTACCCCTTTTCCAACGCTTCGTGGGGGCGGGAAGGCACCCTCGTGACTGGTCATAGAAATAATATAAGGTCACACCGATACCCCTTTTCCAACGCCTTGTGGGGGCGGGAAAGCCATCCTCATAAGCTACAGCTCAAAAAAGTGAAGACACCAAATTTTAAACTCTCTTTTTCTAATTAAATATTTATTATGATACGACGTTATGTGAATGTAAAATATACGAACTGTTAACAGGAATATCAATAAAATACTTTCTAAATGAATAATTTATATCGACTACAATTTTTCTTCCTGTAATATTTCGTTTTTTCGCATTTTAGACTACTTTATAACAGACAGGGTTTAGAAAAGGGATGGGGGTAATGGACAATATGTATATTCTGAACTACTTAGTAAATAAGAGGATTAAAAGGGAGAAAGGGGCAAGAATAGCAGTGTTCGTGGACTTGAAGGCGGCGCTTGACTCATTAGACCGAGGCGAGATAGAAAAAGTTATGGTGAAAAAGGGGATAAGAGAGGGATTTATAAAGAGAGTATCGACAATTTTGAGCGAGACAAAAAGCAAGGTAAAGGTAGGAGAGCAAGTGGGAGATAGTTTCTGGTTGGTGAGAGGGGTAAGGCAAGAATGTCCTCTGAGCCCACTTTTATTTAATATATTAATATCAGACTTGGAAGAAGAAATGAAGAGAAAAGGGTTGGGAGGAGTTAGGATAGGGAACGAAAAGATGTATACACTGGCATACGCAGACGATACGGTGTTGATGGCAGAGGATGAAGAAGGGATGACGGGCTTAGTGACAGGATTAGAGAAATACTAAGATGGAAAAAAGTTGAATAATAATATAATAAGAGAAAGGATAAAGAAGCAGCAGACGTAATGAAACACATATGGGGAATAGGAAAAAGAAGATTTTTGAAAAATTGAAGAAGGAGAATGTCGTTATTTGATACGCTGGTATGACCGGTATTAGGTTGTGGAGCAGAGATATGGGGATGGAAAGAAAGGAAAGAGATTGAAAGTTTACAAGAAAGGTATATAAGGTGGACGCTAGGGGTAGACTCGAGGACGTTGGGATATATGGTGAGAGAAGAAGCGCAAAGGGATAAATTAAGTACTAGAGCGGGAAAGAGGGCTTGGAATTTTGAGACGAAGCTGTGAGAGGGAAAGGGAGGGGAGTTAGCGAGAAAGTGTTTGATGGAGGTAGAAGAAAGGAGAGGGAGGGCGATTCAATTAACGAGATAGGAGGAAGAAAGGAGGGAGTTCTTTAAGGCTAGAGATATAGAAGACGAGACTGGAGTCAACTATGAAGAAGTGGAAAAAAGGGAGAGAGAAAGGCAATTAATAGAAAGATGGGGAATGATTGAGGAATCAAAATATAATATATGGTATGCGATGATAAAAAAGGAAGGAGTACCAAAGTATTTAGAAAAGGGATGGGGAGAGAAAAGATGGACAAGAATAGCAAGTACTACATGAATTTTTGACTAAAAAAGATGAATTTTTAACCAAATAGTTGAATTTTCAAGTAAAAGATATAGATTTTCAACTACGAATTTAATAGTTAAGCCTCAAAACGTGGAGATTTTATAAAAACCTTCGAAGTCAAATTTTACCTAAAACTAATACTTTCTCTTTAGGATGAGAATTTGATAATAAGAAAAGTGATTGACTTTAATTAAAAAAAAACAAACAAAAAAAAACAGGGAAATGAAAAGGATTGTTTGACAATTTGAAATGATCAAGCTATTTTCGGGTTCAAAATTCAACTTTTTTGTAGAAAATTCATATATTTCGTTGAAGATTCAACTAATTTGGTAGAAACAAAATTAATTGCTTTGAAATTTTAAAATATCGAAATTTTTTTTTCATATTTTGAAAATTAATAACCTTTTATACTAATTTTCGGAAAAAAGAAAGCTCTTGAACATTGTACACATAATTTTGAAAATTGAAACCAGATACTCATTCGACATCATAAATATAAAAAAAATACTTCATTGTAATAGAGATGGGTTTAATAAGATAAAGTCTTCTTATACTAATTATATCCAATATTCAATCACATCACCTTGAAGTAAATAATTTATGTTGTTTGAGAGAGGAATTGGAATTGAACATTTAAGTTATTTAATCTTGGAACAAAATTAATTATCCAATAATGAATTGATCATTTCATAACACAAAAAGCATTGAAGAATTATTTCAAATGAATGATTCAAATAATTTTTACTATATATTTTTCTGAAAATTGGAATGAAACTTTTTAAACTATGAAAGAGAAAATTAAAATATATGTGCACATAATTTCGAAATCAAAATTCTGATACTCATTTCACAACATCGCAAATGGAAAAAAATATATAATTAGAATAGAGGTATTGCTAACTTTAACAATCTTTTATTATGAAAATTATAGTAAATAGTCAACTGCATAACCTAGAAGTAAATGAGCAGTTTATGTTACCTAATCAAAAGCAATTAAAATGCAACATAAAGAACATTCAACTATAATTTTCATTCAAACATTGAAATCATTTTTATTCTTCATTTAAAAAGAAAATCCACTGCCTTTTCTGAAAATTAAATATATTAGCAACCTTCCATACTAATTTCAGAAGAAATGAAAACATATTGACATATAATTTGGAAAATGGAATGCAGACACTCGTTTCACGACATCAGAATCATTTCAAAAATAATGTTATCAGTGGTATTTCAAATTTGAATAAACTTTTATTATGCAAATTATATCCAGTATTCAATGAAATAACGTGAAAGAAAATAATCAATTTATGTTTCATATGAAGGATTTGAACTTTCATTTCTGAAAATTAAATTCATTTACCAAATAGAATCAGTTAATATATAATTAATTAGTTCACAACATAAAACGCATTAAACAATTATTCTCATTCATGCATTCAAAATATATTTTTTCATTTAAAATTGCATTCCTATACATTCAATTTATCAATGAATTTTAAAATTATTCCAGAAAAATCAAAAATATATGTGTGTATCAACAAATCATTTCACAACATGAAAAGGAATAAACTGTTATTTTAATAGTAACATTCAAATAATTTCAGCCTCATATTTTTTTGAAAATTTGGATTAATGATAGATAACCTTTAAATAAATTCCATATAGAAAAGTAAAAAATATGTGCATATAATATTTAAAGCAGAATTCAGATTCTTTTTCCACAACATCGAAAAATTAATAAAAATTATACAATTGGAATAGAGGTATTTTGAATATGAATAATCTTTCATTATAAAAATTATAATCAATATTCAATTACATGGTCTTCAATCAATTAATCAATTTATGGTCTTGACTTAAAAAAATTAAAATGTAATCTTTATGTAATTTAGTATTGAAAAAAATGCATCAGCCGATGATTAATTCATCTTTTGACATCATAAAAAGCATTCAACTATAATTTTCATTGAGGCATTGAACCAATTTGTTTTACATTTTTTTTCAATTTTCTCTTTCATTTCTGAAAATTTGATTTATGAGTAACCTGTTATAGTAATTTCACAAAAAAATAAAACATATTTACATATGATTTCGAAAATTAAATTCATATAGTTATTTCACAACATCACAAACATTGGCCAAAATTACGTAATTGGAATAGAGGTATTTTATATGTTAATAAAATGTTATTGATCAAATTATAGGCAGTATTGAATTAGATAACTTTGAAGCAAATGATAAATTTATTTACTCAATTGAAACAAATTAAAATTCAATCTTTTAGCCATTTATTATAGTGGAAAAAATTGATCAGATAATAATTAATCAATTAGTTCAAAAAATGAAAAAAATTAAAATATGACTTTCATTCATTAAAACATTCCATTAATTTTTACTCTACATTTTTTTTTAAATTTTTACTACAGATGCGTATTCAACAAAATCAGGCAAATTTGAAAAATTATTTAATTGTAACAAGGGTATTTTAGAAATGCATAAATAAACTTCCATTATACAAATTATATCCAATATTTAATTATATAATCTTCAAGTAAATAATCAAATTATACCGTGGAAAAGATCAATCAGCTAATAATTAATTAATCATTTCACAAAACAAGAATCTATAAACTATAATTTTCATTGCAACATTCAAATAATTTTTACTTAAATTTTTTTGTTAATTTAAACTCTCATTTATGACAATTTGATGTATTATTAACGTTTTAAATTAATTCCAGAAAATGTAAGTTTTGATAGAATAAGTTAATAACTAAATAATTATTTGACTACATAATAAATATTCTCAAAGTAAATAATCAATTCATGTTAATTAATCGAGGAATAGGTTCAATTCAATCTTTATGTAATTTAACATTTTGAACAGAATGGAAGTAACTGATAATTAATTAAACGTTTCAAAACATAAAAAAATCGAAGTATTACTGTCATGGAAAGATTTCAATAATTTGCACTTTATATGTTTTTATATTTTAACATTCATTTATGAATATTTTATTAATTAATAAGCTTTTTAAATAATTCCAAAAAATTTATTTTTCAATAAAATCGATCATTTATAATAGTTATGGTGATAATTGAGAAAATTAATAATGAAATAATGTTTAATATTATTTGGATTGAAATGTTCAGATAATTTTAAATTTATATATTTTTTTCAGTTAAGAATTGCATTTATGAAAATTTGAATTGATAATAACCTTTAACACTAATTCCACAAAAAATTAAAAAGTATGTCTATATAATTTTGAAAATTGAATCCGTATAATCATTTCACAACATCACATACATTGACAGAAATAACGTAATGGGAATAGAGAAATTTCAAATGTAAATAAACTTTTATCATACAAATTATAGCCAATATCAATCAAATAATTTTTACCTTATATTTTTCTGAAAATTTGAATTATTAATAACCTATTGAACTAATTCAAACAAGAAAAAATAGAACGAATGTACACATAACATTGCAAATTTAATTCAGATACTCAATTCACAAGATCAAAAACATTTTTAAAATCATGTAACTGGAATAAGGGTATTCAAAACACAAATAAACTTCTATTATACAAATTATAGCCAATATTTTATTAGATAACTTAGAAATAAATAATCGATTTATATCACTTAGTAGAGAAAAATTAAAGTTCAATCTTTATGTAATTTACTATTGTGAAAAAATTAATCAGCTAATGATTAATTAATCAGTTAACAAAATAAGAAGCATTCAACTATAATTTTTATTACAACATTCAAATAATGTTCACATCGTATATGGGTAATATTCACGAAACTGTACACCTTCGCGGCTTCGGCTATTACACATACAAAAAAGTCAAACCAGGTATTACACTTGTATAATTTTATCGTGCAATAACTTCAATCAATTTTTTACCACGAAATAAGTGCACCTTTTGATAAATATTTACACTATATTGCGTAAAAAATATCCAAAATGTCAGCTCCGTAATTGTCCCAAATTAAAATATTTTGCGCGAATCCATAAAATTTATTTCACTAAGTCAATGTTACCTTCCAGTATCTATATTATTTGAATCCAAGTATATAGTTGATTTTTAAGTGCGCTACAATGTTACAGAAATGACTATTAAAGTTTCTAAATAAAGCGATGCACTTTGTCACATCATATTTCAAATAATTTTGTTTATTATACTTTCTCACGATTTTCAAATCTCGCGGTTCATTTAAACGCCATCTAGTGACATTATTTCGAAGACTGACTCTCAAACTATCTAACCAACGCTCGATGGAATTTTTCTTATTCGAAATCATTCGTCAACTGTGACGGTTTGTTTAAAAAACAGTCCGTACAAAATATCCGGTCAGCTCCAAAATGCAATAAATCGCTTAAAGTAAGTTAAGACTATCAGTGATTTTGAGTTTATTTACAGTTACAGTCTAGACACAAACAGCCGGTGTGCGTAAAAAAGTAGAAGTTAAGAAATTCAAGAGAAAAATGTAGGTTTAGTTGTAAATGTCAGCTCCATAATGGTCAGCTCCATAATGAAAATATTACGGTTTCTAATCAAATTTATTAGGGTGGCCTCCCATGGCAGCTTCAAACTTGGCGCAAAACGCATAACCGCAAATCACCAGCCATTGCAGCCAATGACTGTGTTTCTGTGGATTACTAGGTGAATATCATTGGCTGAATTATCTAGTGATTTGACGTTTTGCGTTTTGCGCCAAGGTTGACGCTGCATGGGACGTCACCCTTATTGCTGGTAAAGTTTGCAAACATTTTTCAAAAGGACAATTGAGCTACACTATATCCAAAAAAGATATGTGTACAATCAAGAAAAAGTAAAGCGGATGTTAAAAATGATCAACCTACAACTCAGGGAAAAAGTGTACAATCCAAGAGTCTCAAATCTAAAAAAAAAAAAAAAAAAAATCTGCAAATATTGATGCCTCAGCAGTTCGATCAAAAAAACTTGGAATGAAACATAATTAGAAACAAGTTATTATCTTTTTTCTGCAATTACTCAGTTAATTTTTAACTAATGAACTTATCATTTTTCAAATTAAATGAAGCCTTTTAAATAAATAAATCATTATATTGCTCATTAACTCTAATTAAGAGTATTATAATCTTTAGAAAACTGTTGTTTTTTGTGCTTGAGCGGCCAAATAAGTTACTAGAGTTATCATTACATGTTGAAATACGTGTAGTTTAATCATTAAAATCTTGTAGTTCTGTTTTATATAGTTTATTTTGAATAAATTATATTTTTGTATTTATTTAATAGACTGAAAATTTCTTTACCTGTCGCTTCTACAAACCTATAACTTTTGTATTTAATTTTGAAGCAGCGAATATTGGAGAAACTGAGTTTAGTCATCCACATTTTATGTAAAAAAATGTACTTGAAGTTGTAATTATTCATCAACCTCTGATAATTTGATTTTCATGCTCAGTATTTAGAATATTATATACTTTACTTTTCGTGTGCTTCATTTTTTGTTTTGCACTTTATGTTATCAAAATATGCTAAAGAAATGCGTAGTATATGAAGAGAAAATCGAATTAAAAGTATTTTTTAAATCGACAAGTCTATTTATAATGGAAACACACTCATTCATACAAATGGTCAGCTCCGTAATGTGAAGTTTTGGAAAAAGTGTCTATAATAAATTGTTTTACAAGGTTGTACTGAAAATTATGCCTCATTCTCGTAAGTAATGTACTTTCAAAGTGAAAAAAAAAATTTACTGCGCAAAAAAAATGCAATTACAAATTTTATGATTTTAGTTACAAAAGTGTACAGTTTCGTGAATATTACCCATATATGTTTACGTTTGAAATTGCATTTCCATACATTCAATTTATTAATGACCTTCAAAACTAATTCCAGAAAAAATTAAAATATATGTTCATATTAATTAATCATTTATTATTATTATTATTATTATTATACCATTAAGCCATTTCCCTTTCGGGGTAGGCGTGACTTGCTCGGTTGGGGAATAGTGAACAGGTGTATAGGTATAGAGTAGGTTGGTATATGGGTATAAGGTATATAGGAGTTTTATAGGTGTTAGGGATAGGTGTTTTAGATCGATCTGGAATTCTCGTGTCATTTATTTAGATGACACGTTCATTCCGCAACACTGCTCCGACCCAGGTTGCTGATCAATCTCTCTAGCGATCACCCCAAGTGAGCCTCACAAAATTGTTATGTATGGTTCCCCACTTGGGCCCATTAGTGTCCAAAGTCTCTGTTTCAGGCGCCATTCACACTATTGTCACTCTGTTTACAAACTATTTGTCGCCACACATTTCTGTCCTGGCATACTACTCTAGCTTCCTTCACGTCCATGCATTTCTTCACGCAAGCTGTTGTGTTCCTATGGCTTCTTACGTCTCTTCGGGTTAATGTCTCATTCACAGATTCTAACCATTCTTTCGGCGGTCTACCTCTGGGCATTCTACCATTTACTTTACCTTTATACACTTGCTTCGTCAGTCGTTCATCTTTCATTCTTTCAAGATGTCCGAACCACCTTAGCTGATTTCTTTCCCATATGTCAACTAGTGTCTCTTGTGTACCACATTCTTTGAGGATTGTCTCATTTCTGACTTTGTCCATCAGTGTTTTCCCGCATATTATGCGGAGAGGTTTCATGCCGATCGCGTTGATTTTGCTCCTGTCCTTTTCTTGACAGGTCCATGTCTCGCTACCGTATAGTACAGTTGGTACGAAGATAGAGTTATGTATGGCCATTTTAGCTTTTTTTGATGTTTTTATTTCTGAGGATGGACCCTGCTCTACCGATAACCTGCTTACCCTTATTTATGCGCCTATCTAACTCCCCATCTATTTTTCCGTCGCTAGTGAATAGGCTACCCAGATATACGTACTTGTCAACTTGTTCTAATCCCTCACCATTTAGGACAATGTTGCACATTGTTTTCTCGCTTTTTCCCTCAAACACCATGATTTTCGTTTTATTCACGTTAATTTTGAGGCCCATGTTCTCCATGCTTGTATTTAGTTTATTCAACATTATTTGCAAGTCCTCGATTGATTCTGCCATAATAATCTTCACCATATAAAAAGCAATAAACAGTTATTTTCATCAAAACATTCGAATAATTTTTACTTCATATTTTTCTGAAAATTAGAGTTGATAATAATCTTTTAAACTAATTCCATAGAAGAGTAAAATATGTATACATAAAATATAGAAAGTATAATTCAGGTACGTATTTCACAAAGCCACAAAAATTTACAAAAATTACACATTTAGAATTGAGGTATTTCGAACATAAATAATCTTTTATTATAAAAATTACGGACAATATTCAATCACATACTGGCCTACCAGTTTGGAAAAGAGAGCGGTACAATTTTCAAGCTAAAGAGGCAAATTTTTCGAGGACAGTTGAATGTCAAAAAAAAGTTCATTTCAAACCATGAAAGATGACTTTTCCAGTATAAAAGAATGAATTTTCAACCCGAAAAGTTGAATTTTCGACAAAAGAGTTAATTTTTAACCAAGATAACTTTTCTATCACGAAAGATGAATCTTCAGCCAAAAAGGTGACTTTCCAATAAGGAAAGCTGAATTATAAACCAAATAATTGAATTTTCATCTGGAACGGATATGTTTTGTATCAAAAATGGAATCGTCCAATTTTCAGTTGAAAAAATTAATTTCCAATAACAAAAAAAAAACGAATTTTTGAACAAATAGTTAAATCCTCAACCAAAAAGATGAATGTTCTACAAAAAGGATTATGTTTCTGACCAAAAAGAGGATTTTTTAATAAGACACATGAATTTTCTACCCATAGTTCATTTTTCAACTTACGAATGATACATTTTCAACAAAAAACGAAACAGTTTAATTTTCTGTAGAAAGTTTCATTTTGAACAAAAAATATGAATTGTCAACTGAAATGATGGACATAATATTTATTTTTGTTCTGCAATCAATTGAAACTATTTTTTTTTTAAGACTAATTTTTCAACTGAAAAATCCAACTATTCCATTTTTAGTCGAAATTTTTTCTTTCAGCTGAAAATCAATTTATTTTGTTGATTTTTTTTGTAGTAGAAGCAATGCATATTTTCTATTTCAAAATTCAACTACTACGTACGTTGAAAATTCTTATATTTTATTTTATGTAATGCAAAGTAATCTAGAGTAGTCTAAGTCCATCTCAACTTATTGTCAAAGTTTCTTCTCTTTGCATTTTTTTGTGCGTAAAAATATACATTTTTAAAAATCGTTTAAGTTGCTCATTTGATGCTATACCAATAAAAGTACGCGCAATTATGAAACTTCAAGCAAATATGATGGGATAATAATTTCTACAAGTGAGTCAATAAGAACCTACACGTATCTATCTCTCATGCGCATTTGAAGATTATTTACAAAACGAGGCAGTTTCATGGAGGAAATTTCCACGTTGCAAATTGACTCATAGTAATCTGATGAAGGTTAGTATACGTAGCAGTGCACATATTCCAGAATACTCATTCGAAATTCACGAAATCCATTCAGTCCAAGAAGAAAAATGAAGATCGCCGGCTACATTCTACTTCTTGCCTTTTCGGTTCATCTGGATTTTGTTGGTAAGTTTATTCAGGTTGACCATACTAATAATTTTTATGTTTGTATCTACTTTCTGAGGTTCATGAATTTTCTCCTACGATGTCTCTAACCATTTGCAAGTTGTTGTAAATAAAGTTTTTTAAGTATAGGTATTTTTTTGAACTGTTCCATTAAACTATGATGAAATGAAAAGAAATTCAAAAATCATAAAAAAGTACATGCAGAACAGAAAAAAGTATCTGAAAATATGAGAGATATCACTATTTAAACGAATAATTTGAAATAGGCTTCATCGCTTCGAAGCATCCTCTTATTTCGTGGTATGAAGTGTTCACTAAGAGCATTACTGGATATTTTATAAATAGTAGATTATGTGCCGAGGGAAGAAGAACAGCGATTGACAATCCAAAATTTTTGTTCGAACTTCACGAACATTTATATGACGGGTTTTCAAAATTTCTGATTATTATTCGAAACTCAATATCACAAAATCCAATATCGCTGATCCAATATGGGTATCAATATATCATGCTTAAATTTTATTCACTACATTAATTTAGGAATAAACATTCAAGAACATTACTTCTAACAAATTTTAATTGTTCAAATTCCGGACAATTTGAGAGCCAATTTTGGACAGACTGACCCAATAGATGTTCCCTTTTTCCAAGGCACTGCCTAATCCATTGTAGAGGATCGATGGAGGTAAACAAGAAAGGATTCTCGCTCAGGTCAAACCGACATTCTTCTTAAAATTTCATGAAACTTCATATTTAGGGCTTTACAAGTTCCTGATTATGCATCTAGAGTCAAAATTACAAAATCCCATATGGCTTTTGACAATTAGAAATTTTTGTTCAAATTAAAGGAAACTTTGTACACACGGGTTTTCAAGAATTGTGATCATAATTGGGGAGCCAATGTTATAAAATCCAATATCGCTGCTCCATATGGTGGTTGACAATTATAATTTTTTTTATTCATGGAACTTCGTAGATAGGTTTTTCTGCCGGTTGTTTGTTAAAATTTTTTGATAAAGTTTCGTATATAGTTCTTCCAAGATTGGCGATTTTTAATTTGATGTGAAAATCAAATTATTTAGTAACAATTTGTTATAGTGCATAGTCAATAAATTTGGCTTTCAGAGCCAAATAAAGTTGGTTTGTAATTAGGGAAGTCAGTTTAATAAAATGACAGAGCTTTCACACGAATTGAAGAAGATTGAACATACTAGGCGGATTTGTTGGACAATACGGATCAAATTTGATATTTGCCAATTCTTGGATTATAGAAATTTTTCTTTAAAAAATAATTGAATGCCTCAAAGGTATCGATTCTCTATCACCAAAAAATGTTAAAATATTTGATCTTCATTCCTTTTATTATTCAATGATTGTCATTGGGAAGCTTTCAAGTTTCTACTAAAAAGTAATTATTCATTTTCTAATTCATTATTGAAATAAAAAAAATATTTTCCTTCTTGAGCAGTTCAAAAGCTGCTAAAGCAAACTTGAAGAAAAGAAATTTTTTAATTTAATGCGAAATATAATTCTATTTTACAGGCAGAATGTTAAAGGGCTTTAATGATATATTTATTCATTTCAGCTATGTAAAAATATATGTTTGATAAAAATCTTCGAACAGTGACATTTTTCATTTAGAAGTAATTCAAAATATTTTAAAAATGATTAGTAATGCATAGGTATAAAACATCAGAATTCTCTATTAGAAATTGATGTTAGGTTGGCGTCAGTGGAAGATGGCGGAAGATGGCACAACTATTTGAATCCTGCCTTCGCTCATTTAGAAGTAATGGCCAAAGTGAAATATCCTAAAAAATCAGCCTGAATTCGGTTTAAAAATATTGGCGAATCGAACCGAGGAGCATCGTGCGATTTCTGAAATGCCAGAGATCCATTCATTTTATTTTCACGATTGACTTTTGTACATTGCAAAATATACATCGTCACAAGAAATAGGCTCAAATGAATAAAAAAGCAAATTCCGTAGCAAGTAATTATCAGTTTTAGTGTTTAAAATTGAAAATTAATCCATTTCTATTCCTTCTTGCAGAGCTAAGTTCGCAGAACGATCCACCTATTGCACTTCCTCCTAAGAAAAGGTGGCAGTTTTCTTCAGGCCAATCTTCTTCGAGCCACCAAAACCAACTAGTTAAGTTGGGTAAGTAAATTTATTTGCAAAGTAAATCGTTACAGATACGTTACACAGCAAAAATATCAACTCGCTGTTGTTACTTTACTAGAAGAATTAACTTCAATTTGTCTCAAATTCACTACGAATTTTGCACCCTAATCACTCAATTTTCAAAATTTATGAAAAATACGCTATATTTTCAGATGTGAAAAAGAATACGTTTGAATATAATTAACACAAAAGGTTTACAATTGTCAATGTGACACTTTTTTAGTATATGTTTTAATAAAATCTCATGAAATTTTCCTAAGAGATGGGGGTTTCAGTAACAAAATGGGAATTTGAAGTTAGAATTGAAGAAGTTGAAACAAATTTTAAAACTTTTATTCAATTGGTAAATTGTCATCAAAGTCCATAAGAGAATTTATATTTCTGTGAAAGTCGATTTTGAGGCTCGGAAAACTCCTTTATTTTAGAATTCATGAAAGTCTGCATGAAAGTTCTGTTGTTAATAAAAATTGAATGAAAATTTTTACTTTTGTCTTACATGGAAGGAAAAACTCTGAATATGTTCAAAGGCTTTCAAATTGAAAATTGCTTCCATGAGCACGTGAGGAGAACTAAGTTTCTAGTTTTTCATAAACTACGTTTTGTGTTCGCGATGAAGATATTAAAAAAATCGATTTTTGTTTAACCTAGGCTTAATTATTCTCAAGTATACATTATTTGATGGTAAGCTGAAAAAAATTTGGTTACACTGTTTTTGAGAATGATTCGATATATTATACTGATAATAATGAGAAATTTGATCATCATTGCAGATTTATCATTATTTCTTCACCTACATCAAAGCGGACGAATAGTCATACTTCACGAAAATTAAACCCAATTTAAAAATAGTCCATGGCTTTATCATACTATGTTAAACTAAACGAATGAGAAGAGAGACTTGAGCTAAATCACATTTTGATTTGTGCTTTGATTTTATCTGAATTAATTAATTCTAGAAGAAAATTGAATATTTTCGAAATTTGAATGTTCAAAAAACTTAAGGAGCATCAATTTTTAACACATTGAACTTGGAACTCATGGAAGAATAATTTTCTATTCAAATTTGAGACTGTTTCAAAATATTGAAGCTCGCAATTTCAAAAAACATTCAAAAACTGGAAATTGCTGAAATTGGAAAAATTTTCAATTTTGAACGCTATTAATTAAAAACTTATGTAATTATCATGAACATTCAATCATACATTATGTAATTCGTAAAGTTCTTATTGAAGTAGATATAATTTTGTACGTTTTTAATTTCAAGTTTGAACGTTTCAATGTGATTGAAATTGAAACTAATTGGTGAACTTAGATAGTCGATTAGCTCCATTTTTATCCAAGTCTCATTTTTTCAAGTGAGTTGAAAAAGTGTTTACGGTCCAGCCCTGTAACTGTTTTCAAAGATTTTGCCTATTAATATTTTTACGTAAACTACGTTGTTTTCTTCAGAAACTAATTTCTTATTTATCGACAGAATTGCAATTCAACTGCAAGCCATAATAGATTTATTGAAAACCATGCACTTAAAGAATTTATTTTGATCTATTCTAAGTGAACAATTTTGACCTGCAACATTTTATTTTGACCTGCTGATAGAAAAAAAATTACATTAGATCAAAACTGATTTCAAAACTGTAATTTGATCTATAATATATTATAATATCTTTTTAAAGAAGACCCGAATCTAATGTGTTAACACCAAGAAAGAGAAAATCGTTCACCACTTCCAGCTGAGTCTGTGAGTGGGAGAATTTGTATTCACATAGCCGACCTTTGCATTATACCATTACTTTTGAGTTTGCTCAGTTGACGGTTGAAAAATTGCTTATACAGTATTGCGCGATAAGGTTAATATTTGCTTGTAAGTCAGCCTGATAGTAAGCGAATACGACTATATCATCAGCATAATCAAGCAGGATAACGTCGCAGAAGCGATATATTGAAATTCCATGCCCGGCGCTTTATTACATTTACATTTTTCATAAAAAGGCTTTAATCTCATCAATAGAAATATCACAGTTCAGTAAAGAGTGTTCGTTTAAAATCCACTGTATGCCAAAAGGAGCTTCAATTGGATAAAGAGAAAAAAATAGGCCTTGAAATACATGCATGCTCACACTGTCAGTCGCAGGAGACCGCAACCTCAATCTATCGACCGCTGTACAAAAATTCTAAGGATTATCACCATCCACTAGTGAATTCAGCAGTGAAGATTCGTATTGCCCATTCTTGGACTCACGTAACTCCAGAAAAGATATTTTTATTTCCAGCCATTTTGCCCCCTTTAAAACGGCAAACCACGACCCTTTGAAGACATTTGAAGATTGTCTACACTTGCGTGGCTCTGCATGGAAAGCGAAATATCAACCAGAACCGAATTCAGAATGAATTTCAAAAATTAAAGCAAAACAACGTGTTCTCTCAAACTCAAAGACAGCAAGCCTTAATACTTTTTAACCTGACAGGTGTGTGGTACCACTTCTCTTACAGAATCCTTTTCTTATGATTTTAAAGTATTCTGTACCAAAAAGAAAGATGAATTTTCAAGCTCTTTTTGAAATTCGTTTAACAAGAAACATGAATCCTTTATTTCTTTTCGCAGAATTGAGTTCGCAGTCCAGCAGAGATTGCCTTGATACTCCCCGCCCGTATCACTGTCGCTCTTCTCCTTCCCGTCATATACCTGAGGTTCTTCAGGAGCATCCTCTTCGTGCGAGAGACAGGTCGCCTTCTGGTTGGCCTCCTTCTCCTCAAATACTTGGATATGAACTTGGACAACTTGGATACATTCGGCTCATTCCCCGCAGAAATCAGAATCTGCGATTCGAATTTCGAAGATACGTTTTTCCTGTCGGTTATCCAATTAGATTGCTAACAGAAGGAAGCAACTATGGTCCCGTGCCAGCACACGAACATATTGTTTTATCATTATCCAATGGTGACATTTTTGCAATATTAGAGCCTAGTGGGGTTCTTCGTGGGATATATACGACAAGAAAAGGTCATGAGAGACTCAAAATGAATATGATAAGCGCCGAAGTTGATAATTTGACTCCAGATGAAATGCGATATTGTCCAGTAGGTGAACGTCACCCAATCTTCCCCTACAACTTTATTAAAGCTTCAGCAAACGACGATTCACTACAGTCTACATGGAATACTAATAGCAAGCGTAGCCCTGGTCCTTCTTCTTCTGACAGAAAACAATCAGCTGACCAGACTTCTCCTCAGGAGCATCCTCTTCATGCCGAGGCCTGGTCGCCACCTGGGTGGCCGCCTTCTCCTAAAGTACTTGGATATACGCTCGGACAACTTGGATATATGCGGCTCATTCCCTGCGAAAATCAGAACCTAAGATTTGAATTTCGTAGATATGTTTTTCCTGCTGGTTATCCAATTAGATTGCGAACAGAACATAATACCTATACTCCCGTGCCAAACCATGAACATATTGTATTATCAGCATCCAATGATGAAATTTTTGCAATATTAGAGTATAGCGGAATTCTTCGTGCAATATGTACGACACGAAATTCTAAATCGAGAGTTAAAGTAAATATGATAAGCGGCGAAGTTGATAATATGACCCCAGATGAAATGCGAGATTGTCCAGTAGGCCCGCGTTACCCAATCTTTCCCTACAACTTTATGAAAGCTTCAGCAAATTATAATTCACTTAAGTCTGTATGGAATCCTAATAACGAACGTAACCCTGGTCTTTCTTCTCCTGACAGACAACATTCGCCTGATCGGACTTCACCTCAGGAGCATCCTTTTCATGCCAAGGTCAGGTCGCCTCCTGGGTGGCCGCCTTCTCCTAATGTACTTGGATATGCACTTGAGCAACTTGGATACATTCGGCTCATTCCCTGCACAAATCAGAACCTGCGATTCGAATTTCGAAGATACGTTTTTCCTGCTGGTTACCCAATTCGATTGCGAACAGACGAAAAGACCTATATTCACGTGCCAGCCCAAGAACATATTGTATTATCAGTATCCAATGGTGACTTTTTTGCAATATTAGAGTGTAGCGGGGTTCTCCGTGGAATATATACATCCAATTCAGTTCATGCGAGAATCAAAATAAATATGATAAGCGGTGCAATTGATGATTTGACCCCAGATGAAAAGCGAGATTGTCCAGTAGGCAAACGTCAACCAATCTTCCCTAGAAATTTTATTAAAACTTCAGCAAATCGCGATTCGCTACAGTTCGAATGGAATTCTAATAGCGAACGTGCCCCTGGTTCTTCTTCTTCTGGCAGACAAAATTCACGTGCCCGGACTCAATCTTGAGAGCCTCCTCTTCGTGCCAGGTCCAGATCTTCCCCGGCCAGGACTCTTTCTCGTCAAGTTCCTGAATATGGAATAGAATAACTTGGCTATGTTTGGCTTATTCCTGGCAACAATCAGAACCAGCGTGTTCAATTCCGAATATACGTTTTCCAGCCTATGGACCAGTAAAAATGCGGAGAGATCATGCGAACTATGTGCATTGGGCAAACTAAGAATATATTGTATTATCAACAACCAGTGGTGACGTTTTTGCAATATTAATATAGTGGGACTCTCCATGGAATATATAGGACAGATGAAAAACTTTCACGAATAAAAATAAATAGTCCAGTAGGCAAAATCATCCAATCTTCCCGAATTGTTTCATTGAAGTTTCTACAAATTACGATTCAATAGAGTCCGAATGGAATTCAAATGGCAAACGTTATCCTGGTTCTTCTTATTATGCCAGACAACACTCACTTGACCGGAATTTTCCTCAGTAGCCTCCTCTTCAAGCCAGGTCCCAGTCTCCTCCAGAGAGGCCTGCTGCGCATGAAGTACTAGGATATGCACTAAGACAACCTGGATATATTCGAATTACTCCCAAGACAAATTAGAACAGGCAATTTGATTTTGAAAGATACGTTTTTCCTGCCGATGAAGATATTCGTTCGCTAGTAGAAAATGGTACATTCTACCACATCAAACCAAGAATGGGTTGTGTTATCAATATCCAGTTGTGACATTTTTGCAATACTCGAGTATACTGATATCCTTGATGGAATATACAAAACAGCTAGAAGTCATTAGAAAATGGAAATAAATATGATAAGCGGTGATTTCGAGAATATATCAGATAAAATAAGGGAAGGGCATGTAGGAAGATACTACCCATTCATCAGTTCATAATTTTGAGAATATTTTGCAATGGTAAGAAATTGTTGATCAGACGACGGTAATTTGAATGTTATTATTAAGGATTGATTATTATAGGCTAGATCAGCTGTCAAAATTGATCGTCTTTTTGCATAGGAATGACGTTGGGAGGTAAGGAAATACACCCGCACTGCAAGTGAATCGTTAGCTGCAGTGAAAAAGGAACTATGAGTAATATTATTTGTCATGAATAAATTATAATACAGAAATATTATTGTGATATTATTATCGATTATTAATTTTCAAAGTAATATTTTGACGATAAAATTACATGCTTTTTTCGACAAGGTGGAGTAGATCCTAATAGTGTGTCATTCGATATTATTGGTTAATTTTATTAACAAAGGATATAATCAGATATTCGGGATGGCCGTTCGAAAACAAAATGAAAAAAAGAAAGGGAAAAATCAAAAATTCGAAATAAAAACCGTAACATCAACTTAAAAGGAGAAATAATTTTGATCCTAATTGTTGTCATGTGATGAGAAACTCTTCATAATAGAAAACTTTATTTGATATACTTTAGTAATTTCATACATAAAAACGAATTTTTCTTTTTCTATAGATGTTCACCTCATTTTTTTTGTATATTATTTATATCATTCTTTGTGATATTTTTCCATAAAATTAACAAATACCATCGTGAATTAGTATCATCTTGAAGATAAAAATAAACCTTTTCCAGGCAAGAATAGAGTTCAAGCGGTAAATTTCTAACAAAACTTTTTACATCTCCCCCCCCCCCTCCCTTCCTCTATTGGTGTGACGTAATTTGCAAACGGGATTTCAAAGTAGTTTTATCAGGTTTAGTGAAATCTTCAAAATTGGAAGAGATTACTTATAGTGTTTGACTTTAAATTTTCATTTTTGTTTGTTTTTATGAATTTTGTATGTGATGTAACAGTGGTCATTTGCTTTTTATCAGAAAAAGTTACAAGGATAAGTTTGACGTATCTTTGAGTACTTCAATTAGCGGTACACAGAACTTCCAAATCCTGAAATGTAGTAAATGTAAAAATTTTGAAAATGCTTAAACTTTTTGAATTAAAGTAACAGGGTAAAGTAAAAAAAAGTAAAGTGAAGTAAAAAAAGTGAAAGAGTTAGTAAAAAGGTAAAGTAGAAGAGTCTACTAAAGGGCAATTCAATCTGACAAATGTTTCGAAAGTTATCGTGCTGATAGCAAAAATCTACACACACGCACTCACACAGGTACATTTGCGAAGACCTATTTTTTGGGTTCAAAAGGTCTCAAACCATGAACATTTGACAAAAACGAAAGAAGGCATGGTGGCGGGGGGGGGCCGGGCCGGGCAATTGATGCGAATCTGGTACCTCTTATGAAAATGTAATTATTTGTAATTGAAAAATATACGAAGTGAGACAAGTGATTTGAGGTTGAACATGTCCAAACTTAACCCTGAAGGATGAAACAATTTTTAACTTTTGGACTTTCGAACATATAATAAGTACGCGGCCTTTTCAAGAAGTTATAATAATACTTCATCCTCAGTTTAAGTTGACGTATAATTAAGCTAGGTTTTTATTATTCAAAGATCAAAAGTTGCTATTCACATTTTACGAAAACTCTGTAGATGAGCCACCTTTCTCTGAATCTTAGACTTGGTTAATGTATAATTATGTAGTATTTGTTACTGCGATTATTATTGTATTATTATTTTATATTAATATTAATGTTAGATCTGTACAGGTGTTGACAAATCTTCAGCCACATATAAAAAAGAATACCTGAAGAAGAAAATATATATTTCAAGATATCTTAGGATGACCACTAAAATTCTATAAAAAAAATTCCTGGTCATTTTCCGGTTGGCTTCTGGTTCAAAAAAATATCAACTGATGAATTCTCTAAATCTAAATAAGAAAAATGTACCTAATCACTTGCTTAAAGTTGTAATGCTTCGCCGTTATGAGATTTTCTGCGATTTCTAAAACCTATTTTATATTTCCTCAGTATTTACATGAATGCTTGAAGTCACGTGCTTTCTCAATTTAAATGTTGATGAACGCCTTATGGCTTAAGAAAGACAGTGTGCGAATAGCTGCGAATTGACACATATCGTTGTCGGATCATTTCGGATCAGTAATATGATTGAATGTGAAAAGACATTGAACTTGAGTTCATACAAAAATGTCTAAAAATACTAGTGATTGATCTGTGTGTTCTTTTGAAATGGTCTTAATCTGCCAAGTTTTTAAAAATTGAATAAAACTTGTGATTTTAATTAATGCTTACGATTCTTCTCTGACTATTCCTGATCTGGCAAAATAATTTATTTCAAAAGTGTAAACTTTGAACATGATTCATTTTCAAGTGAAAAAAATAACATCATTTGCACGCTTAATGTACTTCACCTTCGTTTCTTCATTAAAAAAAAAAAATACGACAGAAAAATTAAGAGATTCAATGAAACACAACAGCAAAGTATATTGGGCAAAACAAGAATTGAAACATTCGAAATTTGTCAGTTTCAATGTCTAAATGGTTATTTATAATCTATAACAAAGAAGCATCTGTATTAACATGGCCGACCTTCGCGGTATACCATTACTTCTGACTTTGCTAGGTTGACCACTAAAAAATTGCTCATACATTCTTGCGCGATAAAGTTAATTTTGACTTGTAAGACAGCCTAAGAGTAAGCGAATACAACCATATCATCAGCATAATCAAGCAGGATAACGTCACGTAAGCGATCTATTGAAATTCTATGCATACCGTGATTTTCTTCAAGTACTCTTTCAGATCATAATTATATGAAAAGGGCTAAAAGGTTAGAACTGAGAATCTCTCTCTGATGCACAGACTCTCTTGTAAGTACGGATGGACGTGTGAGCGTTATTGTATAGATTTTTTTATAACTCGCATAAGTTAAGTGGACATGCCTATCCTTAGAAGTTTGCGCCATAGATAACAGTGGTTTACTAAGGCAAAAAACTTGTTGAAATCTATATAGAAAGTAACAATTCGTCGCTTTGAGATAGACAAATGAATCGGAATTAAAGAATTTGGGTTAAAAATATGGTTCATACAACTTCTTCTAGTCCTGATACCAGCCTGATTTTCGGAAAGAATGTTCAACCCATTAACCCGCGCAGTCAACCTTGTCAACAGAATCTGAGGGACGATCTTAGAAATACGGTTTACAGGGTCAACTCCCCGGTAATTATTAGGATCAAATTTATTGTTTCTTCTATGCAATATGAATACATGCATTTTAGACCACCTAGAGGAGACTTTTTCCTTAGTCCAGCTCTCATCGAAGAGGCACCCTAAGCACTGTACCCAATTTTGTGAAAGGTTTTTGAAAAATTCGTTCGCTGTATGTGAAGAGGAGCCCTAATCCAATAGAGAGAGAAAAAAGAAGGTCTTGCAATACATGCATGCTCACACTGTTAGTCGAAAGAAACCGAAACCTAAATCTATTGACCGCTGTACAGAAATCCTAAGGATTATTAAAAGCCAATAGTGAATTCAACAGTGAAGATTCGTATTTCCACCTCTTGGACTTACGTAACTCCAGAAAAGATCTTTTTATTTCGAGGCATTTCGCCGCCTTTAAATCGGCAAAATGTGACCTTTTGAAGACATTTCAAGATTTTCTAACCTCAGGGCACACGACTCTACATGCTTGAATTAAATTATCATCTAGCGCATTTATTCCGCTGTTGGAGTACACAGAGTTCATAAAAATAGACATTTCGTGTAATGAGTCAAATTTACGGTTAGCATTCGAAATTATTTTAGTATATAAAAATGAGTCTCTATTTACACGTACGCAGATCTGCATGAAATAAGAAATATCAACTTTACGCACAACTTTTCTTTACAGAATCTTTCCTTCTGAGTTTAAAGTGGTTTATACCAAAACCAGACATAAAGCTTCAAACTCTTTTTGAAATTTGTTTAACAGGAAACATGAATCATCTATTTCTTTTCGCAGAATTGAGTTCGCAGTCAAGCAGCAATTGCCTTGATACACCCCGCCCGGATCACTGTCGCTCGTCTCCTTCCCGTCATATACCTGAGGCTCCTGAGGAGCATCTCCTTCGTGCGAGAGACAGGTCTCCTCCTGCGTGGCCGCCTTCTTTGAAAGTACTTGGATATACACTTCAACAACTTGGGTACATTCGGCTTATTCCCCGCACAAATCAGAATCTACGATTCAAATTTCGAAGATACGTTTTTCCTGCTGGTTATCCAATTAGATTGCGAAATAAAGGAAATACCTTTATTCCCGTGCCAGACCAAGAACATATTGTATTATCAGCATCCAATGGTGACATTTTTGCAATTTTAGAGCATAGCGGGATTCTTCGTGGAATATATACGACGCATAGAGCTCATGCCAGAATCAAAATAAATATGATGAGCAGCGGCATTGATAATTTGACCCCAGATGAAATGCGAAATTGTCCAGTGGGCGAAAGTTACCCAATCTTCCCCCAAAGTTTCATTCGAGCTTCAGCAAATAACAATTCTCTACATTCCGAATGGAATCCTAATAAAGAACGTAATTCTGGTTCTTCTTCTTCTACCAGACCAAAATCACCTGACCGGACTTCGTATCAGGAGCCTCCTCTCAATGCCGAGGCCAGGTCGCCTCCTGGGTGGCCGCCTTCTCCTAAAGTACTTGGATATACACTGGGACAACTTGGATACATTCGGCTCATTCCCCGCACAAATAAGAACCTCCGATTCGAATTTCGTAGATATGTGTTTCCTGCAGGTTATCCAATTAGATTGCGAACAGAACATAGAACCTATGTTCCCGTGCCAGATCAAGAACATATTGTATTATCAGCTTCCAATAATGAAATTTTTGCAATATTAGAATATAGCGATATTCTTCGTGCAATATATACAACACAACATTCCAAATCGAGAGTTAAAGTAAATATGATAAACGGCGCAGTTGATAATTTGACCCCAGATGAAATCCGAGATTGTCCAGTAGGCAAACGTTACCCAATCTTCCCCTACATTTTTATCAAAGCTTCTTCAAATCGCGATTCACTACAGCCTGAATGGAATTCTGATAACAGACGTAACCCTGGTCCTTCTTCTCCTGACAGACAAAATTCACGTGACACGAGCTCACCTCAGGAGCATCCTTTTCATGGCAAGGTCAGGGCGCCTCCTGGATGGCCGCCTTCTCCTAAAGTACTTGGATATGCACTTGAACAACTTGGATATATTCGGCTGATTCCCCACACAAATCAGAACCTGCGTTTCGAATTTCGAAGATACGTTTTTCCTGATGGTTATCCAATTCGATTGCGAACAGAAGAAGGTAGCTATGCTCCCATGATAAGCCAAGAACATATTGTATTATCAGCATCCAATGATGAAATTTTTGCAATATTAGTGTATAGCGGAATTCTTCGTGCAATGTATACAACAAAAAATACGAAATCGAGAGTTAAAGTAAATATGATAAGCGGCGCAGTTGATAATTTGACCCCAGATGAAAAGCGAGATTGTCCAGTAGGTGAACGTCACCCAATTTTCCCAAACAGTTTTAATAAAGCTTTTGCAAACTACAATTCCCTAGAGTCCGAATGGAATCCCAGACAACACTCACCTGACCGGATTTCTCCTCAGTAGCTTATTTATTTCAGTAGTTCATAACTGTCCATTATCAACAGTTCTTAATTTTGAAAATATTTCGTAATGGGAAGTAGTTGTTAATCAGGCAACATAAATTTGAATGTTATTATTAAGGATTAATTATTATAGCTTAGATCAGCTGTCAAAATAGATCGTTTGTTTACATAGGAAGAATGTCGGGAGATAAGGAAATACACTCGCATTGCGAGTGAATCTTTAGCTGCAGTGAAAAAGGACAGATAAGTAATGTTATTTGTTATAAATAAATTATAATGAAAAATTATTATTGTGATATTATTATCGATTATCAATTCCCAAAGTAATATTTTGACGATAAAATTACTTGCTTTTCTCGACATGGTGGAGTAGATCATAAAAATGTGTCATTCGATATTATTCGTTAATTTTCTGAACAAAGGATATAATCGAATGTTCGGGGTGGATCTTCAAAAACAAAAAAAAAATAAGAATAATAAGAATAATGAAAAATTTGAAATAAAAACATAAGAAAAACTTTAAAAAAGAAATGATTTTCATCCTAATTATTGTTATGTGATGAGAAAATCTTGGTAATAAAAAATTTTAATTATTATACTTTATCCATTCTAAAAACGAAAAAGAATTTTTCTTTCCTTTTAGATGTCCACCTTATTTTTTCATCAACTATTTATTTATTTTCTTCTAATGTTTCTTCATGAAATTAACAAATAACATCGTGGATTAGCATCATCTTGCCGATAAAAACGAACCTTTTCCAGGCAAGAGTAGACATTTGTAAGTGGTAATACGAAGAAAGACAAGAAGTTTGAGGTTGAGCATTTCCAAACTGAAATTTCCAAAAAATTAATCAGCTAATAATTAATTAATCAGTTTAGAACATGGAAACTATCGAATAATTATCTTCATTCAAACATTCAAATAATTTTTACTTTATATTATTATGAAAATTTGAATTATTAAAAATACATACACATTTTTGGATTGTTTATTCTTCCTGTTTGTGAAAATGTAATAATCTAAATAGATTGGCTTGAATTGCCCACAAACATTAGATCTGGACGCTATGGTCTTTTTTCCTTCTTTAATATTCATAATTTACATATTTTCAGGGTTTTTTTTTCCTTCCCGGTACTTATTGGAAAATATGGTTGCCAATGGGATGTACATACTGTACCAATTTAGAAATTACCCTGCCCAGATACTTATAAAAAATAAGTTGTGATACCCTCGTTGCCTATAACCAAAGGTATTCTGAGGAAGATGCCATATACACAAAATATGTGCATAATTTGTTCTTATGTACCAATGAGTACTTTGATAATAATCTTATGCTGAATTTCCTATTTAACAAATTTTTTACTTATGTCTTTTATTTTCAGATCACTTTTGATATCTTATTTTTGTATTCATTTCTGAATAATTAATAATGATTTTTGGAACGATTTCTTATATTTTTTTTTTTTCTTAGATACGTAAAAATGTTTGTAACATGTGCATTTTATGATGTTTTGGGTTAGTTCGAGATATTCGTTGAAAATTATGTCACTTGTCTTGGCAAACGAAAAGCTATAAAAATGAAAAGGGTCATTTCTCTCTCTCTCTCTCTCTCTAAAAAGTGGGATGGAATCAAAACAAAATTTCCACAATTTTTCGGGACTGTGTTCTTTCAACAGCATTTCAGTTGGTGCCGGGGTCCAATATGTGAATGGTTTTTGGATTATAATACTTACATATATCATACACAGGAAGTTAATTGATTACTATTTTTCTTGTTTTTTTGTTTTGTTTTTTTTGTTTTTTTTTATACTATCAAGTCATTTCCCTTTCGGGGTATGCGTATTACCGATTCGGGTAGTGTTTCAAGGTGGATTATTTACTATCAGTGTGGGCTCACCACACACACATTAATTTTTGATGTTTCTTCGCATTTTTAATACTTTTTAAATCTTATTATAAATGATAATTTTTGTATATCTTGGTCAATTTCTCACTAATGAATGAAAAATTAGATACCTTGTAGTTTCCTTTAAATAATACTTGTACCTTGTAGTTTCCTATCAACAATCCCTGATAAGGGGGTCTTCATTGACCCCGAAACATGTTGGTTCCCCGGTAGCATATGTACATATAATTTTGAAAATTGAATTCAGATACTTATTTGGCAACATCGGCAACGGTTTGTTGTTGTTTTGAGTTAAGAATTGCATTTATGAAAATTTGAATTGATAATAATCTTTAACACTAATTCCAGAAAAAATGAAAAAGTATGTCTATATAATATTGAAAATTGAATTCGTATAATCATTTCACAACATCACATACATTGACAGAAATAACGTAATGGGAATAGAGAAATTTCAAATGTAAATAAACTTTTATCATAGAAATTATAGCCAATATGCAATTAGATAAACTTGAAATGAATAATAAATTTATGTACCTAATTAAAACAAATTAAAATTTAATCTTTATGTGATTTATTATTATGAAAAAATTTAATCAGCTAATAATTAAATAATCATTTCAGTACATGAAAAGCAATAAATAATTATCTTCATTGAATCATTCAAATAATTTCTATCTTACATTTTTCTGACAATTTGAATTATTAATAACCAATTGAACCAATTAAAAAAAAATAGAACGAATGTACACACAACTTTGAAAATTTCATTCAGATACTCAATTCACAAGATCAAAAACTTTTTAAAAATCATGTAACTGCAATACGGGTACTTAAAACACAAATAAACTCCTGTTATACAAATTATAGCCAATATTTAATTACATAAGTTAGAAATAAATAATCGATTTATATCACTTAGTAGAGAAAAATTAAAGTTCAATCTTTATGTAATTTAATATTGCGAAAAAAATTAATCAGCTAATAATTGATTACTCAGTTAACAAAATAAGGAGCATTCAAATATAATTTTAATTGAAACATTCAAATAATTTGTACTTTACCTAATTTTATTTAATTCGAACATTCAGTTTTGAAAACTCAATTTATTAATAACCTTTCAAACTAATTCCAGAAAATATAAGTTTCAATAGATTCAGTTGATAATTAATGCATCAGTTCACACCAGACACAGCATTAAACAATTATTTTCCTTCAAACATTCAAATAATTTTCACATTGTATATATTTTTTAGATTGGAAATTGCATTTCTAGACATTTGATTCATTAATGACCTTCAAAATTAATTCCAGAAAAAATTAAAATACATGTACACATGAATTAATCATTTCACCATACATAAAGCAATAAACAGTTATTTTCATTAAAACATTCGGATAATTTTTACTTTATATTTTTCTTTTAACCTAATTCCATAGAAGAGTATAATATGTGTACATGGAATATAGAAAGTATAATTCAGGTACGTATTTCACAACGTCACGAAAAAATACACAATTGGAATGGAGTTATTTCGAACATAAATAATCTTTTATCATAAAACTTATAGACAATATTCAATTGAATCCTGGTCTACCAGTTCGGAAAACAGAGTGGTACAATTTTCAAGCTAAAAAGACAAATTTTTCGAGGATAGTTCAATGGTAATATTTGTTTGAATTTTATATTTGGCTCGAAATTGATTTTTTTAAATAAAAATGGTTCTTTTCTCGTTTGAACTTCACATTGTTGACTGAAAATTCATGTATTTTGTTAGAAATTCTTCTCTTCAGTTGAAAAATGACTACTTAGTTTAGAGTTAAAGTACGTTTTGAAAAATTTGTTTTTTAAATGATTTATTCTTTTAGTTGAAGAATGTGCGATTTGGTGGAAAGTTCAACTATTTTTGTAAACAATATTTGCTTTTGCTTGAATGTTCATGTAATTGTTTGTTCAAAAATGTATGTATGATATAAGTGATTAGCATGCAATCAAGAGCAATACAAATAATTAGAAGTAATTTGCATTTTTAACGCAAATACTTTACAAACAAGGTTGATACTGTCTTTTTGTTTAAGGCTAACTAGTACCTTGAAAATTCTTCCATTTTATTTTATGTAATCCAGAGTTATCCTGTGTAATCCAAAGTAATCTGAAGTAATCTTTGTGCATCTCAACTTATTGTCAAAGTTTCTTGTCTTTCTATTTTTTTGTGCGTGAAAATATACATTTCTTAAAAAGCGTTTCACTTGATCAGTTTATGCTGTACCAACAAAAGTACACGCAATTATGAATCTTTGAGCAAATATGATGTGATAATAATTTCTACAAGGGAGTCACTAAGAACTTACACGTATCTATCTCTCATGTCCATTTGAGGACTATTACAAAACGAGGCAGTTTCGTGGAGGAATTTTCAACGTTGCAAATTGGCTCATAGTAATCTGATGAAGGTTAGTATATGAAGCAGTACACATATTCCAGAATACTCATTCAAAATTCAAGAAATCCATTGAATCCAAGAGGAAAAATGAAGATCGCCAGCTACATTCTACTTCTTGCATTGTTGGTTCATCTGGATTTTGTTGGTAAGTTTATTCAGGTCGACCATACCAATAATTCTTATGTTTATATCCACTTTCTGAGGTTCAGGAATGTTTTCCTACAATGTCTCTAATCATTTGCAAGTTGTTGAAAATAAAGTTGTTTAGGTAAGGGTAATTTTTGGAACTTTTCCATTCAACTATGATGAAATGAAAATTTTTCAAAAATCATTAGAATGTATATGCAGAACAAATAAAAGTGTTTCAAAATATGGGAGATATGACTATTTGCACGATTAATTTGAAATAGACTCCATCGCTTCAAAGCATCTTCTCATTTTGTAGTATGAGGTATTAATCAAGAGCATTACTGGATATTTTATAAATAGTACATCGATATATCATGCTTAAATTTTGTCCACTACATGAATTCAAGAATAAACATTAAGGAATATTACTCTTCACAAATTCTAATTGTTCAAATTCCGGACAATTCGAGGGTCAATTTTGGACAGACTGGCACAATAGATTTTCCCTTTCTTCAAGGCACTGCCTAATCTATTGTAGAGGACAGAAAGAGGTACACAACAAAGGATCCTCGCTCAGGTCAAACCGACATTCTTCTTCAAATTTCATGAAACTTCATATTCAAGCCTTTATACGTTTCTGATTATGCATCTAATTATTTAAGTAATTCTCATTTTTAGTATTCAAAATTGAAAATCCATCCATTTCTATTTGTTCTTGCAGAATTAAGTTCGCAGGACGATCCACCTCTTTCACTTCCTCCTAAGAGAAGGTGGCAATTTTCTTTAGGCCAATCTTCTTCGAGCCACCAAAACCAACAAGCTCTGTCGGGTAAGTGACTCTATTTTTGAAGTAAATCGTTACAGATGCGTTACGCAGCAACAATATCAGCTCGCTGCAGTTACTTTACTTAAAGAACTAACTTGATTTTGTCTAAAATTCACTATAAATGTTGCACCTCAATCACTCCATTTACACAATTTGAAAAAAAGTACGCTACATTTTCAGATGTGAAAAAGAATAAGTTTGAATATAATCAACACAAAAGGTTTACAATTGTCAATATGACACTTTTTTAGTATATGTTATGTTAAAATCTCATGAAATTCTCCTCAACGTAAAGTCGGTTTCTTGCATGAAAATATTTTATCATTGATTTCGAAGACAATAATTCTACAGATTTCATTAGAAGGACAATGGTTTAATTTTTTGGGTTTATAAATTAAGCTGTGAAGGCTAAAAAAAGCCTTACCGCACCTTTAGTGGAAACATTTTTTACATTTTCAATCTAATGAGAAGGTGTCTATTATTTATAATTAGTTTTATGTAAAATTTAATCTTTTCGGTTTTCATGAAATCTCCACGTTTTGAGACTCCCTGAGTCAGCGAAGCCGATTTTTACGAAGGTGTCTGTCTGTATGTCAGTCTGTAGTATGTAGGCACGATCATTTTTTGAAAGGCTGATCAGATTGGATTGGGCTTTGGCACACGTTTTTAAGGCATGAAAAGAAAATACGGTTTTGTTGACGAGCCACTTCCGACTAATGCCGAGTAAGAATATTTAGTTTTGATTTTGTCCTGGGTAAAGATTGATTCAAGACAATTTCAAGTTATTCTGTATGTCTAGCTCGTGAGACGGAATCAGACTATTTTTGATGTCTTAAGACAAATATTTTCGACTAAGAGACAAAAGTCAATGTCTTCAGACAAGATTATTTGTTTTGGAAATAACCTATGAGATTTATAATCACTAATCCGCTTCAAATTTTACAGATAGTTCATATTATTTATCTCTTTGGTATTCGTTTTTGATATAATACTCAGATCGTTCATCTGCAATAATTATATTCATTGGAAAAAAAAATTATATATTGGTGGAAATTGACATACTTCAGACCAATAAAA